>MCJB01001447.1:390417-457262 GCA_002018475.1 Nicotiana obtusifolia | reverse complement strand
CAATAATAATAATAATAATAATAATAATAATAATAATAATAATAATAATAATAATAATAATAATAATAATAATAATAATAATAATAATATGGCCTGCTGCGACGTGCAGCCTGATCCACAATAACAATCACAACATGGCTCTCAGGCCCACCTTAGTCATCAATCTCTCAAGTCTCGAGGGTTCACAATCTCGTACCACTCAGCCCAAACAATAACAGCATGTGATGTAACAGCGAATGATGAACAGAGACTGAGATATGATATGCAAATGAAGAACCATGACTGAAGATATTATTACCGTTAAATAACTCAAAACAACAAAAATAACCTCATTAAGTCTCAACCAAATAAGCACATAGTCTAAACATGATTTCAAACATGATTCACATCTCAATTACTCTACAAGTAGGGATTACGCGGATAAAACAAGACTTGATGGCAACATACTAAAAAAATCAACCTGGATCATGATTACCACGGTACACGCCCACGCGCCCGTCACCTAGCATGTCACCCCAGCACAACACAAATAACATGTTTTCCAGGGATAAAAATCCTCAATTCCAAGTTAAGAAATGTTACTTACCTTAAAAAGCGCAACTCAATACCCCAACAAGACTTTCCCACACATATCGGCCTCCAAACAGCACAAATCTAGACACAAAAACCTCAATATCAACAAATAATACCGTAGGAAACAATTTCAAAACATAAAATTTCGATATTTATCAAAATCAAAAGTCAACCCAAAAAGTCAATTCCGGACTCGCACCTCGAAGTCCGTAAAAATTCACAAATTCGAACACACATTTGATTATGGGTCCAACTATACCAAATTCATCCAATTCCAACCTCCAAATCCCATTTTTATTTTAGAAACGTTTCTACAGAATCCACATTTTCCATACTTCAAATCACCAAATAAACGACAAAAACAAGGATGGAATCATGATTAATGAACAAATCAGAGTCAAAAATACTTACCCCAATCCAAGCCGTGAAAATCCCCTCAAAAATCACCCAAAACCGAGCTCTACAACTCAAAATGTGTTAAAATAACTCTAACCATCGAAATGGGATTTTAAACCTGCTGCCTAGGTGTTCCACTTCGCAAATACGAAAAATGCCTCGCGTTCGCGAAGCACAAATCATACCAGCTGACAAAGCGTCTTATGTGAACGCGACATCCCAGTCGCGACCACGATAGTCAAATATCCTAATGCTTCACGATCACGGTCCAGGTCTCACGACCGTGAAGAACAAACGCCTAGCACCCCTGAACCTTACCTCCCTTCTATTCGAATACGTCACCTAGCTCGCGTTCGCTATGAACAACCTGCCCCAACCTTTGGGAACGCGTCCCTGGACTCGCGAACTCGAAGAAAAATTTCCACCAGCCACCAAATAACCCTACGCGATCGTGATCCTCACATCACGATCGCGAATATGAAACCAGATACACAGAAATCGGCATTCCAACAATACCAAAATGAAGCCGAACTTGATTTGAATCACACCCACGGCCCCGCGAC
The DNA here is from genome assembly GCA_002018475.1 of Nicotiana obtusifolia. NCBI lineage: Eukaryota > Viridiplantae > Streptophyta > Magnoliopsida > Solanales > Solanaceae > Nicotiana > Nicotiana obtusifolia. Next base: position 455,730 of record MCJB01001447.1, on the reverse strand, counting down.
CCCATCCACACATACCAACAGGTCCTATATCACAATATGAACTTATTCGAAGCCTTAAATCACATCAAACAACATCGAAATCACAAATCGTACCCCAATTCAAGCCTTGTGAAACTAATAAACATCCAACTTCTAAAACCAATGCCGAACTATATCAAATCAACTCCGAATGACCTCAAATTTTGCAGAAAAATCCCAAATGATACAACGGATCTATTCCAACTCCCAAAACCAAAATCCAAACCCAGTATCAATAAAGTCAACTCTCAATCAAACCTCTCAACCTTCCAAACCTCAACTTTCCAACTTTTGCCAATTCAAGCCAAAACGACCCACGTACCTCCAAATCAATATCTGGACATACGGCCAAGTCCAAAATCACCATACAAAGCTATTAGGACTATCAAAACTCCATTTTAGAGTTGTCTATACAAAAGTCAAAGTCTGGTCAACTCTTTCAACTAAAGCCTTCAACCTTGGGACTAAGTGTTCCAATTCACTCTGAAACATTTTCGAAACCAAACCAACCACCTCGGCAAGTCGCATAATGAAAAATGAACATAGAGGAAGCGATAAGTAGAGGAACATGGCTAAAACACACCAAACGACAGGACGGATCATTACATTCTCCCTCTTAAACAAATGTTCATCCTCGAACGGGTCTAGAATCATACTTGGAGTTTCGAATAGGTGTGAATATCTGCTCCACATCTCCCGCTTGTTCTCCCAAGTAGCCTCTTTGACTGGTTGGCCTCTCCATTTAGCTTTCACTAAATCTATATTCTTTGATCTCGACATTCAAACTACCGATCCAAAATGGCCATCGGCTTCACTTCATAAGTCAAATCCCCATCTGACGAACCGTGCTGAAATCCAAAACATGTGACAGATCACCATAATACTTCTGAAGCATAGAAACATAAAACACTAGGTGAACATCTGATAGTGATGCAGGTCAACCTGATCAAGCTACGTTCATGCCATCAATGTTCGATAAGACAAGAAAAGGCGTTGGTTAGCCTTGGAGAAGAGCCAAGCGTCCATACATCTTGTGTTGGATGAAATATTTGTTGATGATGTACATTTGTATTTATGTATCCTAAAGCCTTCATTATTTTCAGAAACTAACTTTGATATTCAATACAATAACCGGCAGAAATTTTACTCCAAACTCGTGTGCTTTGAACTTGTCCAATTTTTGGTGTGATTCCAAATTGAACTCATTCCTTTGTTTGATCGAACAGTTTGCAAGACCATCGTTGTCGTGAGGGTTGTTCGTATAGAATAGGTAGTTGTTCTGAATACTCGATTGGTAGTTGTTCTTGTAGGCAAACCTTAACACAGGCGCATAGCATATCCTCCAATATCTTAATGGTGCACTCGAACTGTCCGACCATCTGGGGGTGAAATGTTGTACTCAACTAAATCCATGTGTCCAACTCTCATTGTACTACACTCCAAAACTGCAATGTGAACTGGTTCCGCAGTCAAAAATGATGGAAATGGACCTGCAAACAAGCAAATAATCTCCCAGATGTAAATCTGAGCCAACCACTCTTCAGAATAGGTAGTCATACTTGGTCATTCTATCCACAATAACCCACACTGCTCGAATTTCTTAAGAGTGTGTGGGAACCCAACAACAAAATCCATGATAACACGCTCCTATTTCCACTCGGGAACCGCAAGTCTCTGAAGCAAACCGCTCGGCCTCTGATGTTGGTACTTCACTTGCTGATAGTTCAAGCCCCGAGCCACATACTCTACTATATTTTTCTTCATTCTTCTTCACCAATAGTGTTACCTCAAATCCTGATACATCTTAGCGGCACCAAGATGAATGGAATACTGCAAACTGTGGGCCACCTCAAGAATCAAATCTTGCAACCCATCTACATTGGGCACACAAATCAGACCCTGCATCCTCAACACCCCCATCATCTCGAATAGAAATCTCCTTGGGATCGTGTGATGCACCATGTGCTTAAGGACCAGCAAATGGGGGTCATCATACTAATGCGCTCAAATGTGATCACACAAAGAAGACCGAGAAACCACACAAGCTAAAACCCTGCTACGCTTCGAAGCATCCAACCCCAAAAACTTATTGGTGTTACAACCCAAATTTTCGAACGTCAGAGTACGTCGTAAGTTAGTTAATGTAAGTTCAAAATGAGATCGTCTTTGAAAGTACGTAAACTAAGTTAATCATATTACCTTGGAGGTTGCAAATCTTTAATATCATGGATAACAAGTAGCAATATGGTTGAAAGACTTAGAATCTAAACAAATTGAAGAAAATAAGTTTCATCGAAAGTTGACAAATTGGGAATATTATAACATGTACTTTTGGGATAAAAATATGGTGCTTAACATGAAAAGGAGGTTATGTTATTAGTTATTTTAGTCGTATCATAGTCGTGTATTACGTTTTTAAGTCAAGCGAGTTGTGGAACAAAGGTTGGCAAAGGTCATCACAAGTTACATTTATAAACGTGCTAAACATTAGGTCAAATGTTGCTGCGATTTTCTCAAAATGTACTTGCAATTATGGGATAGTCCACCTACCAAATTTATGAACTATGACACTTGTTTATGACAAATTAAACCGTTCATTAATATGACATTTTTGTAGAGAGAGATTCGCATTTTTGCGAGACTGCGCAGGAAGCTCCTATGGGACCCACTTGGTCGGTGGCCGACCTTCACTTGTTTTTACCTCGTGTTTGGGATGAGCTTTGCTAATTTTTAGTCCTTATTCAATACTCACATTCACCAAATCCTCCCAAACAGTTCCCCCAAGGCTCCAAACAAATTTCAAAAAAAACACACCATAATCCAACATCAAAGTTAGCCAAAGGAGAAGAATAACCCCTCTATGGTATTGTGATGTGAATAAGGATGATGGTGAGCTTAGTTAAGCTTAGGATTTGAATTTTATCTATTGCCTAAGGTATTTTTAACATCGTTTTGATGGTGTTTAAGGTTAATTACATGTTGATTGTGGTGTTGGAGTTAAAGATTACAAGATAGCACTTGAAAGGGGAAGAGTGTTGTTATATATATGGTTTATGTTATGGCTGGAAAAATGGAAAAAAAAACTTGATTATGATATGGTTTATGTTGTTATGCATGTTTATACCTTTATCAAGTGAATTGGTGAAAGAAAAATATGAAACATGAGATGGGAAGTGAAGATTAGCTTAAGTCACTTCTATGGTGTTGTATTGCCATTGAAGGCTGTTGTAGGCTAATTGTTACTTGTATTTAGACTTGAAGCTACTGTAGGAGGTATGTATATTGTGTTATTGCATGATCGTAAGTTTATTTAAATGTTGATTAAGTTAAATGGATGGACTACACATGAAGTAGTGAATAAAGTTGCTAATTGAGGATAGTTGGAGTTGCGGATTGTTTCCTTTGTTATAAATATATGGTATATGTCTGGAACCATTGATGAATTACTTCATTATCATGTAAAAGATGCAGTTAAGTTAATGTTGGAAGTCTACAAGGGGTGATATGGGGTATATGGAATCCAATCGGAGCTTGCCGCTCGGCGTGAAGTAGTTGTGACTTGTTGTTGTTACATGGTGTCTTCTTATTGATATTTATATGTTGCCAGATTGATATGGTTGTTGTTGGTATATGGTATTAGAGGGGGCCCTTGTTACAGGGGAGATGCTGTCAAATTTACGTCAACGAGCTAATAGCTTAAGTTACGTACTTAGCCTTTACTCTACACTGATTTTGATATCCTTATGCCATGGTAGATTGCGTTGAGTTGTCTGAATAGTGTCTTGTTATTGATACTTATATGTTGTCGGATTTCTCTGGTTGTTGTTATTGGTATATGGTATTTGAGGATTCCCTTGTTACAGGGGAGATGCTATCGAATTTACGTCAACGAGCTAATAGCTTAAGTTATGGACTTAGCCATTACTCAGCACTGATCTTGAATCTCCTTATGCCATGGCAGATTGAGTTGAGTTGTTTGAAGAGTTGCTTGGAAGGTATTAAGGACTCAACGGGGTTAAGGTATGTTAAGGCTATCCCTTCTTTCCTTTAGGCATTGATCCATATGATATAACGAAACGAGCTAAGACGCAATTTTCACAAATGACTCTATTCTTAGAAGTACTAGAGTTGCCTATGTTCTTAATTCCCCATTTGTCCTATTATTATATTGTCTGTTCATGGGACTCATAAATACATAAGTTGATAAAGGTTATTTGGTGATATTAACCGAAGGCATATTGATTATATGACATCCCGAGAGATCTTTTTGACTTACTTCTTATGCATTACATTCATTAATACAAGTACATTAACCCATAACCAAATGGCATTATATACGCGTATATTATATGTATATGGGTATGGCGAAAGGTTATGGCATTATAGATGCACCACCACATGATCAGCTGGTAACATTGATGATTTAGCCCACAGAGGCCGAGATGATATGATGGAATGCCCTATGAGGCTTGATGATGTTATGTACGCATATACCTATGCATGAAAAGACATTTATATGCATATGCATGACACTATAAATGTTTCATGATTCACAGAGCTATTCAGACTTACAGGTTGAGTCCTTTACTCCACATTTCTTTCACTGCTTTTCATGCCTTACATACTCGGTACTTTATTTGTACTAACGTGCCTTTTGCCTGGGGATGATGCGTTTCATGCCTGCAGGTCTCGATAGACAGGTTGCCAGTCCTCCTAGTAGGCTATCAGCTCAGCGGAAGGTGTTGGTGCACTCCACTTGCTCCGAAGTTTCCTATTTTGTCAGTATGAGTTGGACATGTATTGATTGGTATGGCGGGGCCCTATCCCGACCATTATGATGTTTATGTACTCTTAGAGGCTTGTAGACAGATATCATGAATATGGATAATTATATGGCCTTGCCAGCTAATGTTTTGAGTGTACAAATGATCATGTCAGCCTTATAGGCCCGTATGTCACATGTATAAGTTTCTATATAAAGGTTGGTAATCCTATGTCTAGTATTCCCTTATGTTTTATTTTGGTTATCTCATGACGGCCCTTTTTCCCCATTTACCCATGATGGTATGATAAGAAAGATACATTACGTTGGTACTCGGTTGAGTAAGGCACCGAGTGCCCGTCGCGGCTATCCGATTTTGGGTTGTGACAATTGGCCAACGCCTGAACTTCCAATAATAGCAGTCTCTCACCAACTCGAATATATGCAATGCTACCCATACTCTTCGCTTTCTGCTCAAGGCATCGGCCACCACATTAGCCTTCCTAGGATGATACAAAATAGTGATATCATGGTTTTCGATAGCTCTAACCACCTCTGTTGCCCTCAAGCTTAGATCCTTTTGCTTAAACAAGTGCTGCAGACATAGTGCCTCAAAATTTTCAATGCGTGAACAATAGTTGCCAAGTCAAGATCATGAACGAGGTAGTTCTTCTCATGGGGCTTCAACTGGCACGAAGCATAGGCAATCACCCTACCCTCCTGCATCGAGACACACTCAACACCAATCTGTAAAGCATCACAATAAATCATATAGGCACCCGATGCTAAAGGCAAAACTAGAATTGGAGCTGTGGTCAAGGAAGTCTTGAGCTTCTAAAAGCTTTGCTCACACTCATCTGACCACCAGAATGGGGCACCCTTCGAGGTTAATCGAGTCACAGGTTCAACAATGGATAAAAACCCTCCACAAAACGGCGATAATAACCTGCCAAACCCAAGAAGCTCTTATTCTCTATAGCTGAACTAAATCAATACCCAACAACCTAGCCTCTCCCGACTCCGACCAACCAACTGGAGAACGACACCACCTCCCGTACAAGGCCTCAATAAAAGCCACCTGAATACTCGATTGGCAGCTGTTGTTGTAGGCAAACTCTACAAGCAGTAAGAACCGATCCCATGAATCCCCGAAATCCATAACATAGGCGTGTACCAAATCCACCAAGATCTGAATGGTGCGCTCGATATGTACGTCCATCTGGGGGTGGAATTTTGTACTCAACTCAATCCGTGTGTCCAACTCTCATTGTACTACTCTCCGAAACTGCAATGTGAAATGCGTTCCCCAATCAAAAATGATGAGAAATGGACACTCCATGCAAGCAGATAATCTCCCATATGTAAATCTGAGACAACCGCTCTTCAGAATAGGTAGTCATAACTGGAATTAAGTGTGCAGACTTAGCCAGTCTATCCAAAATTATTCACACTGCTTTGAATTTCTTCAAAGTATGTGGGAGCCCAATAATGAAATCCATGGTAACACGCTCCCATTTCCACTCGAAAATCTCAAGCCTTTAAGCAAACTGCCCGGCCTCCGATGCTCGTACTTCACTTGCCGACAGTTCAAGCGCCGAGCCACATACTCTACTATATCTTTCTTCATTCTTCTTCACCAATAGTGTTACCTCAAATCCTGATACATCTTAGCGGCACCAGGATGAATGAATACTGAAAACTGTAGGCCACCTCAAGAATCAACTCACGCAGCCCATCTACATTGCGTACACAAATCTGACCCTGCATCCTCAACACCCCATCATCTCCAATAGAAACGTCCTTGGCATCGCGTGATGCACGTTGTTCTTAAGGATCGGCAAATGGGGGTCGTCACACTAACGCGCTCAAATGCGCTCATACAAAGAAGACCAGAAACCACGCAAGCTAGAACCTGGCTAGGCTGTGAAATATCCAACCTCACAAACTGATTGGTGTTACACCCCAAATTCTCGTACGTCAAAGCACGTCGTATGTCAGTTGATGTAAGCTCAGAAATGAGATCGTCTTTGAAAGTACCTAAACTAAGTTAATCATATTACCTTGGAGTTTACGAATCTTAATATCATGGATAACAAGTACAAAGATGGTTGACAAACTTAGAAGCTAAACAAATTAAAGAAAATAAGTTTTATCGAAAGTCAACAAGTTGGGAATATTATAATATGTACTTTTGGGATAAGAATAGGGTTCTTAACATAAAATGGAGGTTATGTTATGAGTTATTTTTTTTGTCGTATAATAGTCGTGTATTACGTTTTGAAGTCAAGTGAGTTGCGGAACAAAGGTTGGCAAAGGTCATCACAAGTTATATTCATAAACGTGCTGAAAAATTACGTCAAATATAGCTGTGATTTTCTAAAACTATTCTTGCAGTTATGGGATGGTCCACCTATAAAATTTATGATCTATGGGTCTAGTTTCTAACGCATTAAACCGTTCATCAATACGACATTTGTGTAGAGAGATATTCGCATTTTCGCGAGACTGCGCAGGAAGCCCCTATGGGACCCACTTGGTCGGTGGCCTACCTTTACTTGTTTTTATCTGGTTTTTGGGATGATATTTGCTCATTTTTAGTCCTAATTCCATTCTCACACTCTCTAAACCCTCCCAAACAGTTCCACCAAGGCGCCAAACAAATTTCGAAAAAAACACACCATACTCCAACATCAAAGTTAGCCAAAGGTGAAGAATAACCCCTCTATGGTGTTGTGATGTGAATAAGGATGATGGTGAGCTTATTTAAGCTTAGGGTTTAAATTTCATCTACTTTATAAGGTATGTTTAACATTTTTTTGATTGTTTTTGGGGTTAATTACATGTTGGTTGTGGTAAAAGATTACAAGATAGTACTTGAAAGGGGAAGAGATGTTGTTATCATTTATTTGTTTGTTTTAAGGTTATATATATATGTTGTTATGGCTGGAAAATGAGAAAAATAACTTGATTATGATATTGTTTCTATTTTTATGCATGTCTATATGTTTATCAAGTTAATTGGTGAAAGAAACATATGAAACTTGAGAGTGGAAGTGAAGATTAGCTTAAGTCACTTCTATGGTGTTGTATTGCCATTAAGGGCTGGTGTAAGCTAAATGTAACTTGGATTTCGACTTCAATCTACTGTAGGAGGTACGTATATTGTGTTTTGCATGCTCTTAAGATTATCTTGATATTGATTAAGTTAAATTGATGGAGTAGACATGAACTAGTGCATAAAGTTGCTAATTGAGGATAGTTGGAGTTGTGGATTATTTTCTTTGTTATAAATATTTGGTTTAAGGCTGAAATTATTGATGAATGACTTCATTATCATGTTAACAGTACTGTTAAGTTAAAGTAGGAAGTCTATAACGGGTGATATGGGGTATATGGTTTCCTATCGGAGCTTGCCGCTCGGCGTGAAGTAGTTGTAACTTGTTGTTGTTATATTTTGTATTGTTATTTATACTTATATGTCGCGAGATTGCTTTGCTTTTTGTTGTTTGTACATGGTAGTTGAGGAGGGCCTTGTTACAGGGGAGATACTGTCGAATTTACATCAACGAGCTAATAGCTTAAGTTACGGACTTAGTCTTTACTCAACACTGATTTTGGATCTCCTTATGCCAAGGTAGATTATGTTGAATTGTTAGAATGGTGTCTTGTTATTGATGCTTATATGTTGCTGGTTTGATCTGGTTGTTGTTGGTGGTATATGGTATTTGAGGAGGCCCTTGTAATAGGAGAGATGCTGTCGAATTTACGTCAACGAGCTAATAGCTTAAGTTACGGACTTAGCCTTTACTCAGCACTATTTTCAATCTCCTTATTCCATGGCAGATTGAGTTGAGTTGTTATAAGTGTTGCTTGGAAGGTATTAAGGACTCAAAGGGTTAGGGTATGTTAGGGATATCCCTTTTTTTCTTTTGGCATGATCCATATGATTAATGAAACGAGCTAACACGCAATTTTCATAAATAATTATATTCTTAGAAGTACTAGGGTTGCCTATGTTCTTAATTCCCCATATGTTATGTTGTCTGTTTATGGGTCTCAGAAAATACGTAAGTTGATAAAGTTTATTTTGTGATATTAACCGAAGGCATATTGATTACATGACATCCCGAGAGATCTTTTTGACTTACTTCTTATGCATTGCATTCATTAATACAGGTACATTGACCCATGACCAAATGGCATTATATACACATATATTATATGTATATGGAGTATGGAGAAACTTTATGGAATTATGTACACACCACCACCTGTTCAGCTGGTATACATTGATGATTTCGCCCATAGAGGCCGAGATGATATGATGAGATGCCCTCAGAGGCTTTATGATGCTATGTACACATATACCTATGCATGATAAGACATTTATACGCATATGTATGGCATTATAAATATTTCATGATTCACAGAGCTATTTAGACTTACAGGTTGAGTCCTTTACTCCACGTTTCTTTCATGTATTTTATATACTGTTTTCCATTTACATACTCGGTGCTCTATTTGTACTGACGTCTCTTTTGCCTGGGGATGCTGCGCTTCATGCCTGCAGGTCCTGATAGATAGGCTGACAGTCCTCCTAGTAGGCTATCAGCTTAGCGGAAGATGTTGGTGCACTCCACTTGCTCTAGAGTTGCCTATTCGGCCAGTATGATTTGAACATGTATTGATTGGTATGGCGGGGCCGTGTCCCAACCTTTATGATGTTTACGTACTCTTAGAGGCTTGTAGACAGATGTCATGAATATGGATAATTGTATGGCCTTGCCGGCTAATGTTTTTAGTATACAAATGATCATGTCAGCCTTGTAGGCCCGTATGTCACATGTATAAGTTTCTATATAAAGGTTGGTAATCCTATGTCTAGTATTCCCTTATGTTTTATTTTAGTTATCTCATGATGGCCCTTTTGGCCCATTTACCCATGATGGTATGATAAGAAAGATATATTACGTTGGTACTCGGTTGAGTAAGGCATCGAGTGCCCGTCACGGCTCTCCGATTTGGATCGTGACAAAAGTAGCATCAGAGTAGTTCTGTCCTAAGGCGTCTATAAGTTGTGTCTAGTAGAGTCTTGTTTATGTGTGTGTTCCGCACCACACTTATAAGCAGGAGGCTATAGGGCATTTAGGACTGTCACTCTTTTCTCTTACTCTAGATCGTGTGGTAGAACTCAGTTGTACGAATTCAAACTCCTAAATTCTATTTAATTCGTTATACAACTATAGCTATATCCAGAAAGACAGTTGATAAGATATTGAATGTGGTTGTGGAAGAGTTGAGTCAGAGGAACTCAATTTTGCATCATGCTTATGATGAGTAAATGTGAGGTCTTCAGCATATCATGTGTGTACTAAGACGTGTAAGCTTCTTGATAAGGAACCCTAAGGCATGAATATTTATCCATCCATATGGTAAAAAGCAATAAGAGAATTAGAAGGTTGATACAAGTTTCAAGAAGTAAAAGAAGCAAGGTGAAGAAGGGTACGAGGTACCCAGTTAGTGAAGATTATGAGTATTTACAATTCAAGCAGAGAAATATAAGCATTCTGAGTTACTTTCAACAGTAACATAGATATATACAATTGGCCAGACCCATTTCAGTTATGCCATATGGGAGATAACAGATATATTTTAAGAGAAGGATGGGATATCAGGATCTAGCTAGGGTTAGAGTAAGCCAAAATGGTGGATGGATTGTTATCATTAGCTAACATTTCTGAAGGATAGTGCAAACATGGTGATAGATCTCTTTGTGAGACACCCAGATGGTGCACTCTAGAATAGAACAGTCAGATATGAATACTAGAATGGTCAGAAATTTCAGAACATAGGAAGTGGAATCCCAGAAGGAATAAATATTTACCTTGGTATGACTCATTCCCCTAGGAAAAAGTGAATGTTAAGCAACCCGAAGAGCCAGTGAGATGAAGCAAGGGGACCAAAAAGTGAAATAATGTTTTGTTGAAGTTTTCATAATAAAGTGTAGATAGAAATATTAACAGGAGAATAATAAGAGAGTAAAGCATTATGAGTAAGATGTGAAAAATGGGTGATAACGGTAAATCAAAATATGATAGAATGACAAAGTCTATAATCAAGTGAAGAAAAAGACAAGAGGTGAAAGGTCTTGAGACAATAAAATTATATCAACCATTAAGTCATACCCTTATTTCGAGAAATGAGTTGGTGACTCGAACATGATTACCAGAAGACTAAGTCAGACCCCTGGAGTAATAGAAATCAGTATGGGCGAGTGAACAAGATAAATTGAACATGAATTAGGAATCGGAAGATTTGATAATGGTCTGCATCGTGAGAATTTCAGAGATAGCATTCTGGCAATAATAGAATGGATAAAAAAAGAATAACCTTTAAAGTTTATTTAGGAAGACGCTTCCCTAAGCAATCACTGTGAGTAGAGTTAAGCTTAAAGGACTAAGTGTGCCAATTACACTAGGTGTCACCCTTGTGCATAAGCAATTCAGTTATCCCTGCTACAGAAAGGTCACTGTAAGGCGAGTAAGGGTCATTTACAATGTGAAAAGACGCCAAATATGAAGAGGTAAAACATCTATAGGTAGATTGTCGTAGCACTAAATATTAGTACTCTCCTAAAGGGGGAAAGATGGTGTGATGTGGTATTAAGTCAGAGTTAAGTGGTTCATGTAACTATGGAATGGTAAAGAAATGGTTCAGGTAACTATGGAATGGTAAAGGAAGAATGTGGTGAAAAAGAGAAAGTAATGAGGTTGCATTTATTCAGATCTTACAGATTTGTCGTGACTCTAGAACATTATGCAAGCACGACAGAGAGGCAGTAAGAGTTCCCGGCAAGGATGTTTATGTGCCTAGTGGCACTCTCTTTTATTTTCGTCACATTTATACGGTACCTTTAATTACCCCAACTCCTATTTGAATATTTCTCAAGGATTACAACGTCATATTTGCGAGACTGAATTCACTATGTTGGAGTTCACTATGTTTATCTTGCACAATCTGCTGATTTGTCTGTATCCTCTTATCTAGCCATAACTAGGCGCTTCCTAAATCAACTACTAGCTACTCGTTGGTCAATTCTCATATCTATATTTCGCGTAATCTCTCTTGAGAGAACATCAAATATTCCTTGGGGTATACGATGTAATACGCTCGCAGCTTTACAGGAATCAGAGGGTCCCCCTAAGTATACAAAGAAAGACTAGCTTAGGAAATAAGGAATAAGGCTTCAACCTAAGCATAGTGACATAAAGAATAAATGGTCTTCTAACAACAGTCCCACAAAAACATTGTATGCACACTCTATAAAAAAGTGGGACCTATCGTGGCTTATGAGTGGAAGTAAAAATCAAAAGTGATATTTGAGATCATATGAGTTGCAAGAAATTCAAGTATTCGTGGGCACTAAGATAAGCCAAGCATTTATGCAGCAAGTGGCAGAACGACCAGGAAAAGCAATTGCTTACATTTAAAGACAACTGAGAAGGCACGCAAGAAAATCTATAGTACTAGCAAGTAAGGTTGCGAGTAGTAAAAATAGATAGGTGTAGGTAGCAAGCTAAAGTATGGTAGAGCGACAAGGTTTAAGGTAGATAGGAGTAAGGATAAGAAAAGGTGAGTGAGAAGGTGACAAGAATAGGTAAGGCCTCGGGATTAAGCCCATCAAATCAAGAGAACTGATGGTTACCTTAAGTTATAGAGAGCTCAGTATAGCCTGAATGAACTTGGAGAAGTCTAAGACTAGGAGAAATTATGATAGATGAAATGTTGTCCTGGTAGTAGAACAAGGCAGTAATTGTGATAGATAAGAGGATGACGTTTATGCCTTTGATTGATTAATGATTTAAAGAAAAGGGATTTCATGAATTGCACAAGATTATAATACCCTCCCCCCCATAAGATGAATCATGTTGGGATTCTATGAAATACGGTTATCGAAGTATAGTATCGTCCCTAGATGGATCAGGAAAATCACTTCAAATGTTCCCTGAGACGACGTGAGCCCTAGTGACAATGTATTACGTAAGACGTCTCAAGTTATTAGTTGTAGATTATAGATCAACATTAAGGTGAATCAATAACGGATGAATAAAAGTTACAAAGTATGAGATGAGATTAGGCAGTCATTCTTAAGATGAACAGTAATGGAGAAGAACTAAAGGACTTAGATTTATACATATATGATAAGTAGCGAGAAAGTAACCTGGAGTTGGGTAGCAGACCTCGGTAATAATAAACCGAAGTAAGTGTTATGGTATAGTATAACCTACCTAGATGTAGTAAAGACATAAGCATAAATAACCGAGGCTATGAAAGAAGATATTCCAATGGTCGTAAGTTCGACAAATTACCGAGAAAATAACTTCAGAACCTATAGATGCCTTGAGGAACAGCTTGTAATAGTTCTTTATATGTTCACAAAGCGAGGCCTAGAGATTGGCTAACAACTGGAGGAAACATAGAGAAGAGTTGCATAATTGCACTTAAAAGGTTAGAGTCGTAAAGACTGCATGATAGAAGGTAGCAACAGTTACGAGATTGGAAGGATTCCGACCACAAGTCGCGGTGTGAGAAAGAGGCCTAAAGGGGGGAATGCCCTGGCCTTTGAATTTATACACAAAAGAGTTGCCTAGATGGAAAGGACAGTATTAAAGTATTTGTAAAATCTATCAGTTATGAGACTGATAGGTGCATCAGTCAACATTCGAGGACGACTGTTCCAAAGGGGGGAATGATGTTACACCCCAAATTTTCGGACGTCAGAGTACGTCGTAAGTCAATTGATGTAAGCTTAGAAATGAGATCATCTTTGAAGTACATAAAGTAAGTTAATCATATTACCTTGGAGATTACAAATCTTTAAGATCATGGATAATAAGTACCAAGATGGTTGAAAGACTTAGAAGCTAAACAAATTGACAAAAATAAGTTTCATCGAAAGTCGACAAATTGGGAATATTATAACATGCAATTTTGGGATAAGAATAGGGTGCTTAACAAGATACAGAGGTTATGTTATGCATTATTCTACTCGTATAATAATCTTTTATTACCTTTTGAAGTCAAATAAATTCTGAAGCAAAATTTGGCAAAGGTCATCACAAGTTACATTCATAAACGTGCTGAAAATTAGGTCAAATGTAGCTGCGACTTTCTCAAACTATACTTGAAATTACGGGATGGTCCACCTACCAAATTGAAGATCTATGAGCCTAGTTTCTAACGTATTAAATCATTCATCACTACGCCATTGGTGTAGAGAGGCATTCGCATTTTTGCGAGACTGCGCAGGAAGCCCTTGTGGGACCCACTTAGTCGGTGACCAACCTTCATTTGTTTTTATCTCGTTTTTGGGATGAGCTTTGCTCATTTGTAGTCCTCCTTCCATACTCACACTCTCCAAACCCTCCCAAAAAGTTCCCCAAAGGGTCCAAAAGATGTTTCAAAAATAGTACACCATAATCCAACATAGTTAGCCAAAGGAGATGAATAATCCCTCTATGGTGTTGTGATGTGAATAAGGATGATGGTGAGCTTAGTTAAACTTAGGGTTTGAATTTTATCTACTGCCTAAGGTACGTTTAACATCTTTTTGATTCTATTTAAGGTTAATTACATGTTGGTTGTGGTGTTGGAGTGAAAGATTACAAGATAGTACTTGAATGGGAAAGAGATGTTGTTATCTTTTTTTGGTTTGTTCTAAGGTATTATATATATATATATATATATATATATATATATATATATATATATGTATGTATATATATATGTTGGTATGTCTAGAAAATGGAAAAAATAACTTGATTATGATATGGTTTCTGTTGTTATGCATGTCTATATTTTTATCAAGTGAATTGGTGAAAGATATATATGAAACTTGAGACTGGAAGTGAAGATTGGCTTAAGTCACTTCTATTGTGTTGTATTGCTATTGAGGGCTGTTGTAAGCTAAATTTAACTTGTATTTAGACTTGAAGCTACTGTAGGAGGTATGTATATTGTGTTCTTGCATGTGCTTAAGGTCATCTTGATGTTGATTAAGTTAAATGGATGGACAAGACATGAACTAGTGAATAAAGTTGCTAATTGAGGATAGTTGGAGTTGTGGATTGTTTCCTTTGTTATAAATATATGTTATAAGTCTGGAACATTGATGAATGACTTCATTATCATGTTAATGATGCAATTAAGTCAAATTAGGCAGTCTATAAGGGGTGATATGGGGTATATGGAATCCAATCGGAGCTTGCCGCTTGGCGTGAAGTAGTTGTAACTTGTCGTTGTTACCATGGTGTCTTGTTATTGATATTTATATGTTGCCGGATTGCTATGATTGTTGTTGTTGGAATATTGTATTTTAGGAGGCCCTTTTTACAGGGGAGATGTTGTCAAATTTACGTCAATGAGCTAATAGCTTAAGTTATGGACTTAGCCTTTACTCAACACTAATTTTGAATATCCTTATGCCATGGTAGATTGCGTTGAGTTATTTGAATGGTGTCTTATTATTGATACTTATATGTTGCTAGATTGCTCTGGTTGTTTTTGTATGTATATGGTATTTGAGGAGTCCCTTGTTACAGAGTAGATACTATCGAATTTATGTCAACGAGCTAATAGCTTAAGTTACGGACTTAGACTTTACTCAGCACTGATTTTGAATCTTCTTATGCTATGGCAGATTGAGTTCAGTTGTTTGAAGAGTTGCTTGGAAGGTATTAAGGACTCAACGGGGTTAAGGTATATTAATGCTATCCCTTCTCTCCTTTTGGCATGATCCATATGATACAACAAAACGAGCAAACATGCAATTTTCACAAATAACCTTATTCTTAGAAGTACTAGGGTTGCCTATGTTCTTAATTCCCCATATGTCCTATTATTATATCGTCTGTCCATGGGTCTCAGAAAATATGTAAGTTGATAAAGTTTATTTCGTGATATTAACCGAAGGCATACTGATCCTATGACATCCCGAGAGATATTATTGCCTTTCTTCTTATGCATTGCATTCATTAAAACATGTACATTGACCCATGACCAGATGGCATTATATATGCGTATATTATATGTATATGGGATATAGGGAAAGGTTATGGCATTATAGATTCACTACCACATGATCAGCTGGTATACGTTGATGATTTCGCCCAAAGAGGCCGAGATGATATGATGAGATGCCCTCAGAGGCTTGACGATGTTATGTACGCATATACCTATCATGATAAGACATTTATGTGCATATGCATCACATTATAAATGTTTCATGATTCATAGAGCTATTCAGACTTACATGTTGAGTCCTTTACTACACGTTTCTTTCATGTCATTTATATACTGCTTTTCATGCCTTACATACTTGGTACTTTATTTGTATTGACACCCCTTTAGCCTGGGGATGCTGCATTTCATGCCTGCAGGTCTCGATAGACAGGTCGACAGTCCTCCTAGTAGGCGATTAGCTCAGCGGAAGGTGTTGGTGCACTCCATTTGCTCCGAAGTTGCCTATTTGGTCAGTATGATTTGGACATGTATTGATTGGTATGGCGGGATCCTGTCCTGACCTTTTTGACGTTTATGTACTCTTAGAGGCTTGTAAGCATATCTCATGTTTATGGATACTTGTATGGCCTTGCCGGCCAATTTTTTGAGTGTACAAATGATCATGTCGGTCATATAGGCCCGTATATCACATGTATAAGTTTCTATATCATGTTGGGTAGTCCTTTGTCTAGTATTCCCTTATGTTTTATTCTGGTTATCTGATGATGGCCCTTCTGGCCCATTTACCCATGATGGTGTGATAAGAAAGATATGTTATGTTGGTACTTGGTTGAGTAAGGCACCGGGTGCCCGTCGCGGCTCTCCGATTTGGGTTGTGACAATTGGCTAATGCTTGAACTTCCAATGCTAATAGTCTCTCACCAACTCGAATATATGCAAGGGTACCCATACTCTCCGCCTTTCCTGCTCAAGGCATCGGCCACCACATTGACCTTCTTAGGATGATAAAGACTAGTGATATCATAGTTTTCAACAGCTCTAACCACCTCTGTTACCTCAAGCTTAAATCCTTTTGCTTAAACAAGTGTTGTAGGCTCCGATGATCTATGAATACCTCATAAGACACATTGTAGGGGTAGTGCCTCCAAATCTTCAATGCGTGAACAATAGATGCCAACTCAAGATCATGAACAGGGTAGTTCTTCTCATGGGCCTTCAACTGGCGTGAAGCATAGGCAATTACCTACCCTCCCGCATAAAGACACACCCTATACCAATCCGCGAAGGATCACAATAAATCATATATGTACCCGATGCTGAAGGAAAAACTAGAACTGGAGCTGCGGTCAAGGCAGTTTTGAGCTTCTAAAAGTTTTCCTCACACTCATCTGGCCACCTGAATGTTTCAACCATCAGGGTCAATCGAGTCAAAGG
This sequence comes from Nicotiana obtusifolia, assembly GCA_002018475.1. NCBI lineage: Eukaryota > Viridiplantae > Streptophyta > Magnoliopsida > Solanales > Solanaceae > Nicotiana > Nicotiana obtusifolia. Next base: position 438,494 of record MCJB01001447.1, on the reverse strand, counting down.
TGCAGCAATGGATGAAAAACCCTCCATAAAATGGCGATAACAACCTGCCAAACCCAAGAAGCTCTTATTCTATATAGTTGGAGACGATCTAGGCCATCTCTGAAATACCTCAATCTTCATCGAATCTACCTTGATCCCCTCACTGGACACCACGTGGCTCAAGAACGCCACTGAATCAAGCCAAAACTTGGAGAATTTAGCATATAGCTTCTTCTCCCTCAACGTTTAGAGTACAATCATCAGATGCTACTCATGATCCTCTTGGCTGCGTGAATACACCAAGATGTCATCAACGAACATGATGACAAATTAATCAAGATATTGCTGGAATACACTGTTCATCAAGTGCATAAAGGCGGCTGGGGCATTGGTCAGCCCAAAAGACATTACAAGAAACTCGTAGTGACCATAGCGGGTCCTGAATGTCGTCTTCAAAATATCTGTATCCTGAATCTTCAGCTGATGATACCTAGACCTCAAATCAATCTTTGAAAACAATATAGAACCCTGAAGCTGGTCAAATAAGTCATCAATGTGCAGTAATGGGTACTGTTCTTAATTGTAAGTTTGTCAGCTGTCTATAATCACTACACATATGCAAAGTATTATCCTTCTTCTTCACAAACAGGACCGGTGCACTCCAAGGGGACACACTAGGCCTAGTGAATCCCTTATCAAGTAGCTCATGAAGCTGTTTTACAATTCCTTCAACTCTGTTGGTGCCATACGATATGGCATAATAAAGATCGCCTGAGTGCCTGGCACAAGGTCAATACCAAAATCAATGTTCCTATCGAGTGGCATGCCCGGCAGGTTTGTAGGAAACACATCTGAAAAATCTCTTAGTACCGGAATTAACTCAACGGTAGGAGTATCAGCACTAACATCTCTCAAAAAGGCCAAATATGTCAAACATCCATTCTCAACTATCCGTTGAGCCTTCAAGTACAAAATCACCCAACTAGGAACATAATTTAGGGAATCTCTCCACTCTAACCTCGGCATCCCTAGCATCACCAACGTCACGGTCTTGGCATGACAATCTAAAATAGCGTGAAATAGCGACAACCAATCAATGCTTAATATCACGTCCAAATCAACCATGCTAAAGAGTAGAAGATCGACTCTCGTCTCATAACCCCTAATAGCCACCACACATGACCGATATACATGGTCCACAATAATAGAGTCACCCACCGGCGTAGATATATGAATAGGCATAACTAAAGAATCACGGAGCATGTCCTAATAACGAGCAAAGTACGATGATACATATGAATAAGTTGAACCAAGGTCAAATAATATTGAAGCATCCTGCGGCACACTGAAACAATACCTGTGATCACTGCATCTGAAGCAACTACCTTTAGCCTGGAAGGAAAAGCATAGCACCGAGCCTGAAGACCACCTAATTGACCTCCCCCTCTTGGGCGTCCTCGAACTGCTCGAGTCCCACCCGAGCTGGCTGAGCGGGTGGCGTAATAACTGGTGCGGAAGTCATAGACTAACCTCTACTTTGAATTGAACCTCCCATAAGACGAGGGCAATACCTCCTAACATGCCGCAACTTTCCACACTCGAGGCAATCTCGATCTAAGGATGGTGACAGGACCTGAATCGAACCCCAAGAACTAGAATAGCCTCTAAAAAAACTCGGTACTGACGAAACCTGAACTGATGGAGCACGGTATGAACTATGAGCTGGGAGTGCGCTGAAAGATGACTGACTCGGACGAATACTATATGAACCATGACTAACTGATGCACCACGATGAACCGGACGAGCCATCTAAGCAGGCCTATAAGGACGAGCTCTATTGTGATGTGACTGACCTCCAGATGAGGTACCACTGAAACTAGCTGAAACATGGGGCCTCTTGCCCTCTTGCTCCTTGCGTTGCTGCCTGCGAGTAGCTCTAAGCATCTAGCAATATTGACCACCTGGTCAAACTTCGTACCTGTGGCAACCTCCCGAGCCATAATGAAGCATAATCCATAGTTAAGGCCATCAGTGAACCTCCTAATCTTCTCCCTCTCAGTGGGAACCAACTATACCGCGTGATGAACCGACTCTGCAAACCTTATCTCATACTGAGTCATGGTCATACCCTCCTAGCATAGCGACTCAAACTGCCTACACAACTCCTCTCTGTGAGTCCGTGGGACAAACTTCTCTAAGAAGAGAACTGAGAACTTTTTCTATGTAAGTGGCGCTGTATCGGCTAGCCTGCTCAACTCGTAAGCCTACCACCATCAGTAAGCTACCCATGTCAGCTGAAAAGAAGTAAATGAAGCCCCACTGGTGTCCAAAAGACCTGTTGTGCGAAGAATCCACTGACACCTATCTATAAAATCCTGAGCATCCTCTGACTCTGCCCACTGAACTCTGGAGGCTTAAACCTCCTAAACCTCTCCAATCTATTTTGCTCTTCATCACTTATAGGTGAACCAACCTCGGCCCAAGTAGCAGCAACCGGCTGAACCAGTAACACCACCGACGTTTGAAGTCACTCAGCTAGCTGCTCTGGAGTACGGGCGGCGGGAGTCTGGGCACCTCTCCCGGCCTATAAAGTGGCTGGTGCAGCTGGAGCTGTAATCGATTGAGCCAGGCTCATGCACATAGTCAAAATCTGAGCTAAGGCCTCTTGAAGGCCTAGGATAACAATGGGCACAGCTGGTAACTGAGCTGGTCCCACTAGCTCAACAACATCTGGTGTCTTCTCCTCAGCTGGAGCAACTGGTGGCTCCACTGATACTACCCTGGCTGTAGCACGAGCCCCGCCTCGGCCTCGACCTCTACCTCGACCCCGGCCTCTCGCAGCCCTAACTAGTGGTACTATTGGTTGTCCACCTAATACGGCCGCACGTTTCCTCACCATCTTTGAGAAAATAGAAGAATAGAAGTTCAAATTTCGGAATTAACAAATTTGCACGACAAGAATACAAGAAATTGAATTTTCCTAATGGTTCTGTAGCCTTTCAAAGGAAAGTACAGACGTCTACGGATCCGCAAAACTCTATTAAACCTTGCTCAAGGCTCGTGAGACCTAAGCATCCTTGCTCTGATACTAACATGTCACAAATCAAACTCCCGTCACAGCTGCGACGGCGCCTAGCACTACTTGCCAAGCAAGCTAACAATCACATAATAGCTTAACATTTGAATGAACATGGTTTAATAAACTCAACAACGGAAATACCATAAATATCTTATACAAATAACTGAAATACTACTACAACCACCCCAAAATCTGGTGTCAACAATTACATGAGCTTTACTAAGTATCAAACATAAACCTATTCTCTAGTACAACTGTCTAATATATAGGGTAAAAATATGTTATGCTAAGTAATTACATAAGAGAGTGACACGTGGAGCCAAAGGCAAAGGATAGCTAAAACTAAAGACCAATATTCCATTTGTTACCGGAAAGAATGACGATCATAAAGATGCAATAAATACTTGCCACACGGTAGCATTTAATGGGGAATATTCTACAGCATTTAGTACACTGCTCGTTACAAAGAATTTGTCATTTATGCTCACTATTACGCATTCTTTAATGGCCCTCATAATTGACATTAAAGAAGGGCATGATCTTAGGACCATGTTCCCTAGGTGCAGCTATAAATACTGAGCTCTATTATCATTATAAAGGACACAAATTTTCTGGAAAACTTACGCTATAATCAATTCAAAGCTCTATACAATTTGATCTTCTTACTTTTTGATTTCATTATTGTTATGCCCGGAAGTCTTGCTCCCGGAGTTACTGTTTCTGCTATTTCATCTTCATCTCGAGGCTAAGTATTGCATTTTTTTTTAATTCTTTTATTATTTCAGGATCGAATTAATTCACTTGTCTAGAAACCATGTATAAATTCAATTGTACCATTTTATGGGTAAACAGTTTGGCGCCCACCGTGGGGCCTAGACAGTCATGTAATTAAGTTGGTCCTTGCCTCTTTTACTAACATATTTTGATTATTTGTTCTTAGCAAAAATTACAGAAAATGACAAATAATTGTGTTGACAACACACACAATCGTGAGGCCCAAGGAGACTAGCCTCAACATGAGGATTCAATCAGTGACACCCGCAATAAGGGAAACGATGCTACGCCCGGTCCACGGCAGGCGACTCCCGATGATGCTGAAGAGGAGCATGTTGTTGAAGCAGTAAGGGTCCTGCAGGAGCAACAAAAGGTCATTCTAGGCCATCTCACATGACATGATAAGGTTATGACAAAAATAAAGCAGGCGTTGTCGAGTGCTTCCAATAACGCATATGGACGAGGTCCAGTTCCTCCCAGCGCTCTCGCAAATCAAACAATGCAGAGAGTCGACAACAACACCCTGAGGGGAGAGGTCGGATATGATTGGCCCCGAGGGAGCGGTTCCAATCACAACAACGAAAGCGATCCCTTCAAGAACGAGAACTTACAGTTTATGAGGGAAGTGAACGCCTGCATGGACCAAATCCCGGATGCACCACCGATACTTAAAGGGCTGGACTCAAAGAGATATACTCAGTTGCCGTATAAACCAAGTTCGGCACCAGAATTGATCCTGACGCGGATTAAAATTCCCGACTTGCGGACATATGATGGGATTCGGACCCTTAGGAGCATATTACCACCTGTACAACGGCGGTGAAGGGGAAAAATTTGGCTCCCCACGAGATTGAATCTGTTTTGCTGAAGAAATTCGGAGAGACTCTCACGAGGTGAGCCTTGATGTGGTATTCGTTGTTACCCGAGCATTCCATAGATTCCTTTGAGATGCTCACAGATTCGTTTATTAAGGCCCGTGCTGGGACCAGCAAGGTGCAAGATCGAAAGGCTGACATATTTAGAATTGCACAAGGAGAGTTTGAGTTGCTACAGGAATTCGTCACCCGATTTCAAAAGGAAAGGATGTTGCTCCTAGTTGTTCCGGATGAATGGGCGGCTGAAGCATTCACCAAGGGTATGAATCCGAGAAGTTCTGATGCTTCCCGTAAATTGAAGGAAAGCTTGCTTGAGTTCCAAGCAACAACTTGGGCGGATGTTCACCACCGGTACGAGTCTAAGATAAGGATTGAAGATGATCATACTGGCTTCCCGGCGTCAGCAAAAGGTCGGGAGAAGAATGTAGAAAAATCAAAAGACGAATTCGACACAGATAGACGGTCTTCGAGGGGCCGATTTTTGCCCTACATTCGGGTCGATGGACACGGCAGAGATTTCCGATCGGCAGATAGGTTCATTACCAACAGAAGAACTGATCGCAGTCGGAATAACCGATCATTGCAGGACAAAGAAACGTCAGGTACACGAGATCCTTCCTACCCCAGACTATCAGAATACAACTTCAATGTTAGTATAGTAGAGTTGGTATCAACTATGAGGAACATTAAAGAAGAACGGTTTCCGAAGCTGATGAGGTAGGATCCCAGCCAGAGGGATCCTAATTTGTGGTGCGAATACCACGGGGCAAATATCCACCAGACTGAGGACTGTCAACATCTACGTGAAGAGGTGGAGACACTACTAAAAAATGGCCATCTTAGGGAATTCTAAGTTACCGGGACAAGAACAGTTACGGTTGCAACCATCAAAATGTGGAGAATTCAAAAGCAGGAGAAGACCCCCACGTCAGACAATCAACATGATGTTCGGGGGGAACGGGATCAACGAGGTTACCTTTTCGACAGCAAAGAAGACGATGGTGTCAATAACCCATAGCAAGAGACTCCAGGAAGTCGTTGAAGATGACATCACTTTCGTAGAGGAGGAGCAGACAGACTGTTGTTGCCGCACAACGACGCATTGGTAATTTCTTTAAATGTACTAAATTTTAAAATCAAACGTGTTCTAGTAGATCGAGGAAGTTCAGCCAACATCATACAATAGAGGATATTGGAGCAAGCTAAACTTACCGGAAGCATCATTCTGGCCACAAAACTCCTCACCGGATTCAACCTCGCAAGTGTGAGAACCCGAGGAGAGATCTTCCTGCCCACCAATGCCGAAGGGGTGATGAAGACCACCCTTTTTGAAGTTGGGGGCGGTGATATAGGTTATAACATTATTCTGGGAAGATCGTAGTTGCATGAGATGAAAGTCGTACCATCAACATATCATCAGTTACTGAAATTCCCACTCCTGAAGGGATTAAACAAATAAAAAGCGACCAAATGGTGGCAAGGGAGACGAATGCCTTTAGAAATAATGTATCTTGCCTTTAGATAGGAAATAAACCTTCCCTTAGGCATCGCTGAATTACCCTTCCATTCTAGGGTCGGCACACCCGAAAAGTTAACAACCTTCGTTCGACAGTCAACATTTGCATAAAACGAAGCCAACCAATCCATATCCATAATAACATCAAAATCAACCACTGGCAACTCAACTATATCAGCCAAGGTGTGGCGGTTACAAATTCCACCGCACAATCCCGATAGACCCGTCTGGCCATAACTGATTTTCCAACTGATGTAGATATTTTATACGGCTTATATAACAAGTCCGGCTCTATTCCAAACTTACCGGCTACAAATGGCATAACAAAGGACAAGGTGGAGCCAGGATCTACCAATGCATAAAGATCATAAGTGAGAATGGACAGTATACCTGTAAAAACATCTTGTGATGACTCCAAATCATGTGGACCCGCTAGAGCATATATGTGATTCTGACTACCGCTTGAATTGGATGCTCCTCCTCTACCTCTACCTCTACCTATTGAATTTTGTGTTCCACTACTAGGTTGATGTACACTCGATGAAGAAGATACCGTTGACCCAGTTGGCAGAGCCATGCCACCTCTACTCCTGCTCGGACAGTATCGCATGAAATGACCAAGGCATCCACACCAGTAACATGTATCTGAATCCTGGCGACATGGATCTAGATGTGCCCTACCACACTGGCCATGCATCTTACTCGAACCCTCCTGTCTCTCGAAACCTAAAGCCCTCAAGCTCTAGCCTGGCTCGAGCTTGGCATACCTATCATACCTGGGCTCCTGAAACTAAGGTGGAGCACTTACTAGGAAATTGGGGTGGACGTCTAGGAAATCGTGGTCTGAACCATTATATGCCTCTTTGAAAGACCCGGTAAACCTAGCCCTCTTACTCAATTCTCTCTCTGCATCTCTATCAGTCCCAAACTGGCGCTTACGATCCTCTACGTTTTGAGCATATCTTTGTATTCTGGAGATATCCATATTCTCATTCAAGGAGGCTATCGTACAATCCCCAATCAGATGTGGGTCAAGACTGGCCACGAATCGATGAACTCTAGCCCTCATCATATCCACAATATTTGGAGCATATCTGGCCAAAGATTCAAATCGAAGACTGTACTCTCGAACAATCATACCCCTATGCTTGAGGCCCAAGAACCAGTCCACCATAGCCTCTTGTACCTCTAATAGAAATTAGTGATCAAGAAAGGCCTCTGAAAACTCCTTCCATATAGCTAGAGGTGCATTTGATCCTCTGGACCGTTCTAAAGACTCATACCATAAAATGGCCGCATCTCGTAGCCTGAAAGATGCCAACTCCACTGCCTCGGTCTTAAAGCATGCATAACTCTCAATACCTTTTGGAGGTGGTCAATAAAGTCTTGAGGATCCTCATCTGGATTAGAACATGTAAACACGGGGGGCTCAAATGGATGAACTCTCGGATTCTAGAACTCCCCGTAATATCAGAAGGGTCAACACCTGTCAATGCCCTGATCTGTCACTGTTGACTAGCTACTATCTGTGTCAGTAGCTGTACTACACCTGCAATCCCCTGATCTGCAGGCTCGGGTGGAGGAATTGGGGGAACTGGTCCTGAGGAGCTTGGAATACTGTATCCTCTCTAGTTTGCTCGAGTTGTGGCGGAGTAGGAGATACATGAGAAGGTGACTCTCTCTGTGCCTCAGATCTTAACACATGGCTACGCGGGACCTTACTAGTACCTTCGCTCGCATCCGTACAGGTTCGATGACTAGTGGTAGTCTTTCTAGTGACCGGCATCGCTGAAATGTATAAAGCACGAGTTAGACTCGAATTCCTTAGAACTCAGCTCTATTGCACGATCTATGAGATGAAAGAATAGTAACCATTCCTAAATGCCCAGCAACCTCTTGTTTATAAGTGTGGTGCACAAAAGACCCATAAGCAAGACTCTACCAGACACGATTTGTAGACTCCCTAGTATAGACATGCTCCGATACCAAGTTTATCAAACTCCAGCCTGGGGAGGTATGGCCGGCACTCGGTGCCTCCCTTTCCTGAGTGTATCACTCTGACAAGAAAATCACATGAACATGTAGAAACTTTGGCCCACAAGGCCTTAGCAAACCATAATCTATTTGGAGATACAATCAACATACATATAGGCCGACAAGGCCACAGTTCGTGAACATGGGATGTCATCTGGACATCTCAATCTGAAGAGGGTAGACAACCCAAAACATATATACATATATACAAAGCCGAAAAGGACACAACACGGGTTTACAGACCAATAACAAGGTCGACAAGGCCATACACAACATTTAGACAACTCAACTAAGTCTACAAGTCTCTAAGATCAACATAAATGTCATATGGTCGAGACAAGGCCCTAGACTACCCTTCATCTTTATATACCTAAGACACGACTCGAAACAGCAAACTCGGTAGCTCCAAAAGATGCGAAGCTTACCATCCAATAGCTGAATTCAAAAAGATCCTACTGGAGAGGTCTATCTAGGCCCTCTACCTGAACCTGCAATATGAAATATAGCGCCCCCGGAAAAAGGGCGTCAATACGAATGAAATGTACTGGTATGTAAGGTATGAAAAGAAATAAGAAAGCATAAGTTATAAACAGGGCATAAGAAGCAACCTGATAACCTGAAATGCCACGCAGGCGAACAAAGTAACTCTGGAACTGTACAAAAATATCAATATATATATATATATGTGTGTGTATATATATATGTATATATGTATGCACACACACACACACATACATATATATATATATAGAGACACACACACATATATGCTTATCCATCACCTACCGATTATATCTCGGTAGTGTTTACATGTATCCATCACCCAACCAATATTCGTTCGGTGGTGTTTATAAATTATATACTTTAATATTACTAGCACTCTTTGCCCATTTAACTTGTAAGGCTCTTCCTTTTATTCTTAATACGACATTTGATCGACTCATTGAATAACACTTTGGATACTCTTTGCTTGGGAGAACAAGATGTATATGTCAATTGGTGACGAGAGACAACTTATGAAACAAATATACTCCGAATAAGGGACAACTAAGTACAATAATAGAATACTCATTTAGATATTTCTTTTGGGAAAACAATATTCGTTCAGAATCATGCTATGAAAGAATAGACTGCCATAGCTTACAACACAAATAACAACAACACCCCTACATGCTTATCACCATATTTCCAACCTTCAACACAGCAAGAACATCCTCAAATACACTATAACAACCCTTACAGTCCAACAATTTTGTAACAACAATAATAACTTAGACTTACCGCTTCCGATCATCGTCCCGTGAGTTCTTTGTCAAAACAATACTAGAATCGCTCATCTGAACTCATAGACGAAGCTAGGACGAAAATCTTACCTCAATAAATGGAGAATTAGATCATTAGCTTGCTCACACCACAAGAAACTTCACTTCTACATCAAGAAGAACTCAAGGTGAAATCATCCAATTTGAAGACAAACTAAACTAGAAGGGTTTGTTTAATTCTTACCTTATTTCTTTTGAGAAGGAGTAGAAGATGAGCTAGAGTGAATTCTTCCGCAGCTTGTGCAAGTAAAACATCCCCAAAAATGAGGATTTGCAGGATGATGAACTTATACAAAGGGGCTGGCCATAAGGCTTCTTAGAGAGGAGTTCTTGAATGACAAAGTCACATCTTATCTCTATTTGTATAAGTTGGTGGACAACACTTGCCTAGAAATGAATTCTTTAACTTTGGATAGTTGATACTATTGATAAGTATCAATTTGTATGGACAAAATAGCTTGGATGGCGGAGGAGACAAGCTTTTGTCTTTACTTGATAGAAGATAATTTAAAAGACTATACATATAAATGAACACCTTGAACTTATCTCTAATAATTATTGAATTTATTTAATGTTAATAATATGAGTTGTGTAAATACATGTACCTAATGTCATATAATAAATCATATCAAATTCTCATTAACTCTCTAAATTATACAACTTCTACTCCTCATTACTATAATAATTAGCCAACTCCTACAATTTACTTTTACTTGGTATATCCTTGTATATACTAACAAGGGTCCAAACTCACAGGGTAAATCATACTATAACTTTACGAATGACCGTAATTCTTCGAGTTCATATGGATCAACTACGACACGTTATAATGTAAAAGATATGGGATGTTGCAAGAAAATTCATTGGGCTCGAGTATACCTACATACGATGAGCGGTCCAAGACATAACCTAAAAGTATGGGGTGTAACATAAGGCCTGATGCGGCGTGCAACCCAATCCATATAATAATAATAATAATAATAATAATAATAACAATAATAATAATAATAATAATAACAATAATAATAATAATAATAATCAATAATAATAATAATAAAGTCAATATGGCTTGCTGCGGCGTGTAGCCGATCGACAATAACGCTCATAACACGGCTCTCAAGTACCTCAGTCATCAATCTCTCAAGTCTCAAGGGCTCACAATCTCGTACCACTTAACCCAAACAATGATAACATGTGATATAATAGTAAATGATGAACGGAGACTGAGATATGATATACAAATAAAGAACCATGACTGAAGATAAAATTACAATTAAAGCAGATAACTTGAAACAACAGAAATAACCACATTAAGTCTCAATTGAATAAGCACATAGTCGAAACATGATTTCAAACATGAATCACAGCTCAATTACTCTACAGTAGGGATTACACGGATAAAACAAGATTGATGGAAAAATAGTACAAAAATCAACTCGGATCATGATCAACATGGTGCACGCCCACATGCCTGAACCTAGCATGTGTGTCACCCCATCACACACAAATAACACGTTTTCCATGGATAAATACCTTCAATTCTAAGTTTCGAAATGTTACTTACCTCAAAACGTGCAACTCAATACTCCAACAAGCCTTCCCCCGTGTATCGGCCTCCAAACGACTCGAATCTAACAACAAATAACTCAATATCAACAAATAATACCGTAGGAAACAACTTCAAATAATAAGGTTTCGATCTTTAACAAAATCAAAAAGTCAACCCCAGGCTTGCACCTCGGAACCCGGCAAAATTCTCAAATTCCGAAAACAATTCAATTACAAGCCTAACCATACCAAAATCATCCAATTCCGACCTCAAATCGACCTTCAAATCCCCATTTTTCATTTTGGAAAAGTTGCTACAAAATCCCCATTTCTCTACTTCAAATCACCAAACAAATGACAAAAACAAGGATGGAATCATGATTAATGAACAAATCCAAGTAAAAAATACTTACCCAAATCCAAGACGTGAAAATCCCCTCCAAAATCTCCCAAAATCGAGCTCTACAACTCAAAGTGTGATAAAATGACTCTAGCCCTTGATATGGGATTTTAAACCTGCTGCCCAGGTGTTCCTCTTCGCGAACGCGAAAAATGCCTCGCGTTCACGATGCAAAAATCATACCAGCTGACAAAGCCTCTTATGCGGATGCAAACATCCTAAAGCTTCACAATCGCGATCCAGGTCTCGCAACCGCGAAGAACAAACTCCTAGCACCCCTAAATCTTACCTCCCTTCACGCGAACGAGTCACCTAGCTCGTGTTCGGGATGAACAACCTGTCCCAACCTTCGCGAATGTTTTCCTAGACTCGCGAACACGAAGAACAATTTACACCAGCCACCAAATAACCATACGCGATCGCGATCCTCTCTTTGTGATTGCTAAAAAGGAAACCAGATACACAGAAATAAGTAGTCCAACAAGACCACAATGAAGCGGAACATGATCAAAATCACACCCGAGGCCCTCGAAACCCCATCCAAACATACCAACATGTCCTAAAACACGATACAAACCCGGTATCAACAAAATCAACTCTCGATCAAACATCTCAACCTTCCAAACCTTCAACTTTCCAACTTTCGCCAATACAAAACAAAACGACCTAACGACCTCCAAATTAATATCCGAACATACGCCCAAGTTCAAAATCACCATACGAAGCTATTGGAACCATCGAAACTCCATTCCGGGTCAACTAAATAAAAGCCAAACTCTAGTCAACTCTTTCAACTTAAGCCTTTAACCTTTGGATTAAGCGTCCCAATTCACTCCGAAACATCCCCGAAACAAAAACCAACCACCCTGGAAAGTCACATAACCACAAATGAACATAGAAGAATTGATAAATATGGGAACGGGGCTACAATACAGAAAACGACCAGCCAGGTCATTACAACAGCCTGGCTAACATTCAAAGTCAAATTCAAACACTCGTCCTCGGCATCCCAAATAATTCTCCAGAGCTCGGAGGCTTCAAATTCAAACATCCCATCACCCAGAGATCCCAAATAAAGGCTAGCAGGTAGCCAGGCATTATTATTCTTCCATATTTACATTATATATCTTAACGTATTAGCATTACGATATATGGGTATGTGTGTATCTTCCTTTTTTCATGTTCAAATACTACAACATGGAACTTCCTCTAAGTAGTAAACCAGGTTACACCGCTATGAGGGACAACAAACTCATAAGTAAGACAAGGATCCAATCTTCAACTCAATTCGATCGATAAAACTCAAAAATTGTCAAATCTCTCAAATCCTATAATCAAGCTACAGTTCAGAAATCATTGGGTTTCAAAATCTCTCCATCTTGCGGTATCATAATAACATGATACTAGGGCAATTTCTGCACGAGCATAACTCTTCAAATAATCATTCCAGAACTACATATGGTCTGATCCTCGTTAAGCCCGAGGTATGTAGGCGATTCAAAGCCAGAATTTGGTTGTAATATCATAAGTCATGGTCTTTCACAAATTCATACATTATCTCTGCAATATATGCCTAGAGTCGGGGCAAAATTGGTCATTAAATCAATTTCTTTGCCCGCAAACTCTTTTATCTTCTCCGCTGAAAGAGGGCCAGCTGTTGACGACCAATTTTGACCTTCCCCTTTTAAATTAAACTTTTTACACTTCTCGATCGGTAATAAATGTAGTGGAGTATTTTTAAACTTAATAATACATATTTTCTCAAAATATAAATAATTTAATAAGTACTAATAAGCATAAAAATTAATTAATAATATTATTTCTATGGTCAATAATACTCTAGTATTAAATATTTATAAATTATATTACTTCTACTACTTTAATTAATTAAAACTATCTTTCATAATTTTATAAACAAGTATTACAATTATTTCAACAATTTCTCTTTCAATTTTATAATTATATTACTTATATTACTTTAATTAACCAATCAATTAGTTTTCATAATTTAATAGACAAATACCATTTTTAATTATTTAAAACTAACTAATTACAGTAACTAATAATATATTTGTTAATTATATTTTATTAAATTTTATAGGGATTAATTAAGTCTAATTAATTTAATTACAAAAGAGGTCAAAACTTAAAATGTGCTACAATTACAATTGATTAGTTTAACTCAAATGGACATGCCTTAAATAAAATTTCAACCTACTACCCAAGAATTTGGCCCAAAACATTTGCCGAACACCTATAACGCAGTCTCGCCAACCCTCATCCCTATCCTACTTGGCGATCCACACCACTTATTTTCAACCAATCACCACACAACACGTAACACCTTCCAATCACTCACAGAAGAAACACAACTCACCTAGACCGTTGATCCAAATCATCAACGGTCCATAATTAATTCCAATTTTTCTTTATTTTATTAAACCTATAATGCATTATCTCAGCCATTGGATCTAAATGATCCAACGGTTCCAATTTATCCCACTAAAATCTTTTCTTTTCCTTTTATCCCCAAAAATCCAGAGTGATTGATTAAGACGATACAACGGCTCCCCTCTTGTCACTCGTTTTACCTAGGAGACCAACCCCCAAACCCTAATCATTTTGTCCAAAGACCGGCCACCTCTCCATCAGCCCCCATCATCTCTGAACCTTGTAGAAAATCGTCCAAGGTCACTCAAAATGACTGAAATATTCATCCTTTTCTTGTCAACCAAGAATCTCGCCAGTGCTTCCTTTCTTCGTCACCTAATTTGAATTCCAACCTCTGAAACCCTAGACCTAAACGTGGAAGGGTGAGAATATAATCATTTCCTCCTTTGCCCATTCAAATCTATGCATGTGGCTATAGATTCATGAAGATCTTGACCCTATTATCATGATTCCTAGTCTAGAGGTCAAACATAGTGACCTCTAACATGGGCTTTGACCGATGGTCCCTTGGTCTCCAACGATCGATTTCCTTCACTTTTTCGTGCCAAGGTAAAATTCACTCTTATTTCCCCTCTGTTTTCCTTTTGTTCTTCCCCTTTGCTCTCATCAGCGTTCAACTGTCATCTTCCACTACCTCTTTGAATTCAAATGAACCTTAAGGCTCTGATGGCCACTACAAATAAGAGTTTTAATGCTCTCACCTGAAAAGATGAGCAAACAAAGAAAACTTAGTAATTTTAGCTATTTAAATACTCTAAAACTCTTCACTCATTTCCTTTTTTTCTTGCACTTTGCTCGAGTTCAATTACTTCAAATTGAGTGTGAATTTTTGTTCCTAAACGGCTAAAGAGAACTACCTAGTTTGCTGTTTCGAAGAAGGTCAGTGGAAAACTGACCCACTCTTTAATTGTTCAGTTATTCATGTATTATCATATAGCTCCGTTTGTTTGGTATTTTTTTTGTTTTTTTGTTAGTTACTTGCCTATTCTTCTTCATGATGTTCAACAGTCAAAATTGTTACTTTTATTGTGTTTTGTCGTTTGAGCTGCTCCTCACTAATATTTTTTGTTCAATGTTGTGCTCGTCCCTATGGGGTTGTTTGCATCAATATCATACACTGATTATTGAGTCCTAATTTATGTTGAAAATATCATTAGGTAATTTCTTAACGAATTGGAATGATGTTATTGTGATCCATATCCTATTAACATTCTATGTTAATCTCTTGTTGGCAGCATGTTTGATCACCACTATGGCCCTATTAATTAAGTGACACTTATAGATTCTCATATTTTGTATAATCATATTGATGGAATAATACCTATGAACCTTCATGCCACCTTATTAAGTCAACTAAGTGAATCTCGTGCCTATACTATCATGTTATCCTGTTAAAGTTCTTACCATGCTGCTATGTGATTGGCTAATTGAATAATCATTTTGGTTCTTTTGCCCATACCATAATGATGTGACTCTTATCATACTATGTTGACTAGTTAGTTGAGTGACTCCCACGAATAGTCATGTTCATAAGTATTATGTTGTGATGTGTTAAAGTAACGTGATCCATGTGTTAGTTTATCATGGTAGCTTGAATAAATAGATGTCAACTTGCAAATCACATATCCACTCTGCCTAGACTAGTTATGAATGAGCATCCTTGTTATTTCATGTATATGTGGTGTTTGAAAACTATCCATAAAATCTTTCTACAATATGTGAAGATATTATTGGATCTGGTAACTTGAATGACTATCCTCAATAGCATTACCATGTCTATAAGTCATACATATAGGATCTAAATGGTGAGACCGGATTTTGACCATTCTACTCATGCTTAATGCTCTAATATATTTTCACTGCTAGTAATGACTCCCTTAAGACTGATTTTGAGTAAGTTGTTAGCATAGATTCTTAGTGTGATATGAAAATCTCAACTATGTGCTTGTTGAAAGAAGTTATTCTGAGACTGTTGTGGTACTCTGTCACTTGCTTTAATAATCGAAGCCTGCTTAAAGGGAACTCTATCTGTTAGGATCTTATGAAGCACTGGACCTTTGATGAAGTTAGTAATGAGTGTCTGTGCTTGTTCCTGTTAAGTGTTGTTGCCTTAAACTACTTAGTATGATTTTCCTAAAACTAAAATTGTAAGTAGGACAGCAAAGCTTACATACAAGAGTATATAGTCAATCATTTTTGCTTTATTACTTTCTTCTTGATTGTGTATGTAACTCTTATGAGTATTTTGTAAATGTGATGTCCCATGGAATGACTCAGAATCAATCTTTAAGCCTTCTAAGCTGTTAAAACTTTGGGAACTGGTATAACCCGTGTCTGATAAAGATCAAGATTTTAGAGCTCAAATATAAGTAAATTCATAATTATTTATGACTTTGCAATTCCAGTAATGACTTCACTTCATAGAATGGATGTCTGTCTTAAATCAATTGGTGCTTCTCTGTGATTGATTTCCTTGAATATATTATGGGACCTTCTACACTTCTGCTAGTTTGCTTTATTTGGTTATGTGAAAATGTCTGAGTACCTGTTTGGTTGAGATGATAAGTTGATATTTCGTTAGTGCTTAAACTTCTGAAGAACAATGAGGCTCAATGCTTAAGGTTATTTTGGTGTGAACTTGATTTTATGATTGGGGAACCCCTCCCTGGCACAAGTGCTGCTCGGAGTCCATAAGACTCTTGTGAATTCTGAAGTGTCAGGAGTCCATAGGAGAACCTCATAAATAAAAATGGTTCATCCTAGGCCCATAGTCATTTACCTAAATTAATCTACATGTAATTAGCATAAACAAAATTTGGCTTCATTATATTTCTTTGGATCCTATTCACATTTATTGTAAACTTTATCTTACTTTAATTTATATTTATATGTGCTAATTAATTCTTATTCTTTCCTTTGCATGATCATCGGGCCTGCTGAGTTCATTGAGAACTCAGGCCTAGGTTCAGAGAGCTTGGATGCTTCCTTGTCACCTGTTGAAGTCCGCTGATGCTTTGAGTCTAGCTGGGCCTCGCTACTTTATTAGCCCAATACGAAAGTCCAACCTTCCTTCCCTTTATCTAAAATAATTGTTGTTGTTGTTGTTGTTGTTGTTGTTGTTGTTGTTGTCTCTATTTCTGTGTATATGAACTAATGCTAATACTGAAAATTCATTGTTATCTTAATTATTTAGGCAGACTTTAGGCAAATCAGAATCTAATAGGTAAAAGGTAATTGTGGCTTCAAGGATTATTCGCTTTAACAACCTTATCACTTTTGAAATCTTAACGTTTTGAAACTAATTATTTTGGCAACTAATCTTTCTTTCACTTTAATATCTTTTCTAATGGGTTTTGTTTGGTTTTATGCATCGACGAAATTTAAATGAGTTTAAATGAAAACAACTCCTTTGAAAGGTTTTCAAAAATGGATCATAGGAAATTGAACTATTCTAACACAAAAATGACAAGCATACATCACTGGATTTTGAGAAGAACCAAGACTAAGAAGTCCTTTTGGAAAATATAAGGGTCTTTATTAAAGAAGCCTCCAAATAAATGAATTAGGTATACTAACTTTGATAAATGCATAGACACATTTTCTTGTAATAACCCCCTTATTTTACAAAGATTTTTAACCAAATCCTACTATTTTTGAAGGGAATATAGTTTCTTTTCAAAAGATGAGCTTTCAAACTAGAATCAATGTGATTTTTACTTATACAAGGCTTTTCCCCATAGATCATAGAAATGCATAGGCTTTTTACTCATAGAAAACCATTTAGTAATGTTAATCAATTAATCAATTAGGACATAGATCATTTGTTCCCCATATCTACCTTAAGTTTAATGAACTACCTCAGGTAAATTTAAGGGGCCTAGCATCTTCCCCTTAGAATAACTGCAACCTTTTGTAACGACCCGGCTGATCGTCTTGAGAATTTGCATCCTGTTCGGTGGGTTAAGGTCTTGAGAAACTTCGTATTATGTGTTATGACTTGCGTGTGTGTTCAAGTTCGATTTTTGGATGATTCGGAATCAATTTGGAAGAAATATTCCTATTTTGGAAGCATAAACGGTAAGAGTTGATCGGAGTTTTGACTATTGTGTAGACAACTCCGAAATAGAATTTTGATGATTTCAATAACTTCGTAGGGAGATTTTGGACTTAGGCATGCATTCGGATTTGGATTTGGAGGTCCGTAGAGTAAATTGAAGCATTTAAGCGAAATTAGAAAGTTGAAGTTTTGGAAGGTTGAAAGGTTTGACTGAGAGTTGACTTTGGTGATATCGGGGTTGGAATGCGATTTTGTGAGTTGGATTAGCTTCGTTATGTCATTTGGAACTTGCATGCAAAATTTGACGTCATTTCGGGTTGATTTGATATGTTTCGGCACGAGTCTTAGAAGTAGAAAGATTTGAAATTTCATAAGTTTGATTCGAGGTGCGATTCGTAGTTTCGACATTGTACGATGTGATTTGAGGCCTCGAGTAGGTCTGTGTTATGTTATAGGTCTTGTTGGTATATTCATACAGGGTCCCAAGGGGCTTGGGTGAGTTTCGGACGAGCTTCAGATCAATTGGAGCATTTTAGGTGAGGCTGGTTTGGACTGAGTTCTGGTGTGGTGGCAATTGCGGACCAATGGGCACAGGTGCGATGGTCGCAGGCGCAAAGATGAAGGCGCAGAAGCGAGAAAGGCTGGGGTTGGCAGGCTTCGCTGATGTAGAAGTTGGTGCGCATCTGCAACTCCGTAGAAGCGAGATATTGGACGCAGAGGCAAGCTGCAGCCATAAGCGATTTGGGTATGCGCACCTGCGGTTGCGCAGAAGCGGAAGAATGTCCGCAGGTGTTAGATATTAGCTTTTGGGTGGAATCCGCAGATGCAGGAATTTTCTAGCAAATGCGAGTGCGCACGTGCGCAAATCCTGTCCACAAAAGCTGAAATACCCGGGCAGAATCATGTAAGTCGAGGGTTTCACTATTTTCTTCATATATTTGAGTTGTAGACTTCGTATTTAAGTGATTTTTGTGGGGTTCTTCACGAGTTTGTTTTGGTAAGTGTTCCTTAACCGCAAATGATATATTTTATGATTTCATACTTATTCACATCATTAAATCAGTGAATTGAAAGGAAAAAATGGGAAATTTTGTAAATATCTTTCAAAATATAAAATGAGAATTTGAAGGGTGATTCGATATTGGAATTTGATAATTTGGATATGGTTGGACTCATATCAGAATGGGTGTTCAGGTTTTGTAAATTTTGTCGGGTTCCGAGGTGCGACCATGGGGGTCGACTTTTGGGTTGACTTTTTAGTATTTGTTAAAGATTGAGGTTTTATTATCCGAAATTATTTCCTATGAGTTTTATTTATGATTTGAAGTTATTTTGGCTAGAGCCAGTGTTGCTACGGGCCAGTGCAGAGGCAGAGGCCGAGTAGGAGCACGTGTCGTAGCTAGAGCATCTATCATAGCAGCAGTTGAGGAGCCGCTAGTAGCTCCAGTTGGGGGACAAGTATCGGAGGTGCCTGTTGCTACCCCGGGAACTTCAGGAGACTTTAGCACAGTTCTTGAGCATGTTTGGTACATTGGCTCAAGTGCGGCTGATTCCGGTTGCACCAGCTACTTCACAGTTTGGGGAAGGAGCTCAAACTCCCGCCGCCCATACTTCGGAGCAGCGAGACCACGTTGGTCAGGTTCCAGGTGTCATGCCGATACATCCTGTTATCCCAATTCAGCCCGTGGTTAGAGCAGCAGCATCTAAGGAAGAAAAACTTAGACATGCGAGGTTCAAGAAGTATTACCCTCCTACTTTCAGTGGTTTGGCTTCAGAGATGCGCATGGGTTCCTAGGGGAGTGGTACCTTATTCTCTGCACTATGGGTATTAGAGATGAGTGGTGTTACTTTTACTACGTTCCAGCTTAAGGGAGTGGCATATCAGTGGTGGCGAGCGTATAAGTTGGGTAGTCCAGTCGATGCAGCTTCACTTTCATGGACTCAGTTTTCAGAGGTGTTCTTGAGAGAGTTTGTTCCCCAGACCCTTCCGGAAGCGTGGTGCGCGGAGTTTGAGCTACTGTGCCAAGGCACTATGTTGGTGTCAGAGTATGCCGTTAGATTTAGTGACTTGTCCAGACATGCACCTGTTTTGGTTTCTACAATCAGAGAGCGAGTCCGCAGGTTCATTGAGGGGCTCAGTCATGATATCCGGTTTAGCATAGCTCGAGAGTTGGAGTCGGATGTTCCATTTTAGCAGGTAATAGAGATCACTCGCCGATTAGAAGGCATACAGGACTAGGAGAGAGAGGGCATGCAGGGTTAGGAGAGAGAGGAAGAGAGGCTAAGAGGCCTCACGGGCTGGGAGGATCTACTGGTCCTTATTTTTTAGGCAGGTTACAACATGGTACAGGTTTTGTGGGTAAGCCAGTTCAGTTTGCACTTCAGGCTTCACACGGTGTTTCAGGTACCCAGGGGTCTCAGGGTACCCGTACCGAACAGCTTCCACAGCCACGCCAGAGGAGAGGTTGCTTTGAGTGTGGAGATACCAGCCACATGGTGAGAGATTGTCCCAGACTCCGGACAGATGTGTCACAGCGGGGTATTCAGACTATGAGTTCTACTCTAGTTGCTGATATTCCTGCACTGCCAGCTTAGGGTACGTGTTAGGCGAGTAGAGGGCGCCCAAGAAGGGGAGGCCCAGCCCGTTGATGTTTTTTATACTGTAAGGATGAGGTCGCTGCACCAGATGATGTTGTACACGTATGGTTTTGATTTGTTATAGAGGAGCATCATTCGTATTTTTGTTTTAGTTCTACTTATTAGAGTGAGCCCTCCTATTTTACTTAACATATGGGTGAGTTTCGTGATTTTGTACTTCGCATATGTGTTTACCCCTGTTGGCAGATTCTATAGTGGTAGTCCGTGTCTATCGTTTTGTTTTTATTCACTATTGAGAGATATGACACTAGAAGTGATTTTTTGTTACTCATTTCGGTAGTATCGATGTGATTTTTGATTGGTTAGTTATGATTTGTGGTTTGGATGCTCTACCAGTGTGGGAGTTCAGTATGTGTTATGACTTTGTTAGCGGAAATTGAATTAGTGGAAGATTTTGGTTGGTATGATGTGTATACTACTTGTAATTCAGAGCTGAGGATGGGATCCTCGAGTTTTTATATGGTTTGATATGTTGAACCGGGCTACGTGTCGTGGTGGAAGTTAAATCAGGATGAGATTCGTGTGATTAGTTCATGTATTTTGATTCTCCCTTGTGAAATTGATTCGTAGTATAGTACTGATAGGGAGTTGTGCCTATCGGACTTGTTCAATAGTTCTCTTATGTGTTTATCTCTGCACATTTAGTTGTGTTGTGCTTATTGGATTTTGTCTTACGAGGTGTGTGTCCAAGTGGTGTTGGGTGTGACTTGTTGATCTGAGTGAATAGTCATGGCATGTTTGAGTTTCTTGCCTCGTTGTCAGTGTTGTGGAGGTTTGGAACGGGGTTCTAGCTGATATGAGGTTAATTATCGGTGCTGGATTTGATCATGGACATCTATTGTGATTAGAGATGTGGTTATGGGCATATGCGTAATGTGTTACGTTGTATGGTTGTACTTGATGGGTGTAGGCATGAGTTGTTGCAGCTGGTTGAGGCTGATACCGTGCGTTAATGTGGAATCGGGTCTTTTGGAAATGATTGGATGGTGAGAAATTTGGTTCTAAGGTTATCAGTGTGGGTGGAAGGAATAATTTTCAGTTGGGATGGTGTCTTCAGGCTTATGTGGATTGGGGTGACGAGGGATCACCCGCGGGTGTATGTAAGGTAGTTCACTCAGTGATTTGATGACTTCGGAATGGTTCTTGACACGTTCGAGGACAAACGTTTGTTTAAGAGGGGGAGGATGTAACGACCTGGCCGGTCATTTTGAGAATTTGCACCCGTTCGGCGGCTTAAGGTCTCGAGCAGCTTCGTACTATGTGTTATGAATTGCGTGTGTGGTCAAGTTTGGCTTTTGGATTATTCGGAATCAACTTGGAAAAAATATTCCTATTTTAGAAGCTTAAGCGGTAAGAGTTGACCGGAGTTTTGACTATTGTGTAGACGACTCTGAAATGGCACTTTGATAATTCCAATAGCTTCGTAGGGTGATTTTGGACTTAGGCGTGCGTCCGAATTTGGATTTGGAGGTCTGTAGAGTAAATTGAAGCATTTCAGCGAAACTGGAAAGTTGAAGTTTTGGAAGGTTATGAGGTTTGATCGGGGGTTGACTTTGGTGATATCGGGGTCGGAATGTAATTCCGAGAGTTGGATTAGCTCTGTTATGTCATTTGGAACTTGCATGTAAAATTTGATGTCATTCCGGGTTGATTTGAAATGTTTCGGCATGAGTCTTACAAGTTGAAAGATTTGAAATTTTATAAGTTCGATCCGAGGTGCGATTCGTAGTTTCGACATTGTATGATGTGATTTGAGGCCTCGAGTAGGTCCGTGTTATGTTATTGGAATTGTTGGTATATTCGGACGGGGTCCCGAGGGGCTTGGGTGAGTTTCGGACGAGCTTCAGATCAATTGGAGCATTTTTGGTGAGGCTGTTTGGGCTGAGTTCTGGTGTGGTCACACATACAGACCACTAGGCACAGGTGCGAAGATGAAGGCGCAGAAGCGAGAAAGGCTGGTCTTGGCAGTCTTCACAGATGCAGAAGTTGGTGCGCATCTGCAGTTCTGCAGAAGCGAGATATTGGACGCAGAGGCGAGCTGCAGCGTATAAGCGATTTGGGCATGCGCACCTGCGGTTACGTAGAAGCAGAAGAATGTCTGCAGGTGTGAGATATCAGCTTTTTAGTGGAATCCGCATATGCGAGAATTTTCTAGCAAATGCGAGTGCGCAGGTGCGCAAATCCTATCCGCAAAAGCGGAAATACCTAGGCAGAATCATATAAGTCGAGGGGTTTGGCTATTTTCTTCATATATTTGAGTTGTAGACTTCGGATTTAAGCGATTTTTGTGGGGTTCTTCACGAGTTTGTTTTGGTAAGTGTTCCTTAACCGCAAATGATATATTTTATGATTTCATACTTATTCACATCATTAAATCAGTGAATTGAAAGGAAAAAATGGGAAATTTTGTAAATATCTTTCAAAATATAAAATGAGAATTTGAAGGGTGATTCGATATCGGAATTTGATAATTTTTATATGGTTGGATATTTATCGTAATGGGTGTTCGGATTTTATAAATTTTATCTGGTTTCGATGTAAGTTGTTTCCTGTGAGTTTTATTTATGATTTGAAGTTATTTTGGCTAGTTTTGGGCCGTCCGGATGTTGTTTCACTCGAGAAGGTCATTTTAGAGTAACGGTCTAGCTTCTTTGACGTAAGTATCTTGCCTAACTTTGTGTGGGGAAACTACCCCTTAGGATTTGGGTCATTTGTGCTAATTGTGTCATGTGAAGCCGTGTACGCGAGGCGACGAGTACATACTCGGGCTTATTTGTGGAAATGTGACCGTTTAGGGCCGTAGGTTCTTATGTTCATTAGGTATGAAGTTGTTTTGTCATGTTAAATCCCTCATTGACTAAATTCACCCTTATGTGTCTTATTTGAAATTAATTGCTTCATGTTCTACCCTTATTACCGATTAAACTCTTATGTGCCTTAACTGAAGTTGTTGCCTCTTTTATTTTCATGCAATCCTTTCCGTAATTGCATAACCTTAATTGAAATTATTATTATCTTGATCCGTAATTTGCTTAACCTTAATTGAAATTACTATTATCTCTTCCGTAATTGCTTTGCCTTAATTGAAGTTTGTTATCCCTTTCATTGTTGACATATTCTTATTTGCGGTCATTGATTCATGCTATCTTTCTTGTCTTCGAATTGTACTTTTGTGGAATTCTTTTTACATAATATCTCTCCCTTATTGAGCTATTCTTGTTGAGACCATTATTACCTGTTATGTCTTTTTTTGTGAGCTCGTTCTTCTGTTTCTTTGTATTCTGAAGTTTTTGTGATGATTTACTTGCCGTATTCTCGTATTATTGTTGTTGTTCTTGCTGCTGTATATAGTGGTTGAGCCATGGGCTCCTCTAATTGAAGTTTGTTATCCCTTTCATTGTTGACATATTCTTATTTGGGTCATTGATTCATGCTATCTCTCTTATCGTCGAATTATACTCTTATGGAATCATTGTTACACAATATCTCTCCCTTGTTGAGCTATTCTTGTTGAGACCATTATTACCTGTTATGTCTTTCTTTCTGAGCTCATTCTTCCGTTTCTTTGTATTCTGAAGTTCTTGTGATGATTTACTTGCCGTATTCTCGTATTATTGTTGTTGTTCTTGCTGCTGTATGTAGTGGTTGAGCCGTGGTCTCCTTATTGTTAAATTCTGTTATTGTTTGGTTTCTCTGGCAAATTGTGATTTTGGGCACTTGAGGTGTGATTTGTGATACGTTGTGATATTGATACATATGTTATGGTATACGGTCTAGGTGTTAGAACGCATGCGGTTAGATAAGGTGGGCTTGATACACGTGGCTAGTAGGGGAACTACAAGAAGCCATGCAGTGTGATAAGGTGGGCTAGAACGCGGGATGCTATTTCGGAAAAAATGATTTTCTAAACTAAATGTAATGATTCCCGCGATGATATAAGGAAAGATTATGATTCATTTTGTGATTTGAGACTACAAGACGGTACCTCGAGTGTAGCTCTTGTTGACATTTCCCCATTCTTTTGTACTTGTCTTTGATTGTTGTTTCCTTAGCATACTGTTAATTGTCTTTCTCCGTGTTGCATTATTTGCTTAGTTCTGTGTAGCTAATCTTGTTGTACTATTTGTCGTTTCAATTTCATTGATGTCTTTATTACACTGTACATTTTGTGATGATCGTTTCTTATGTGTCATTCATTGTCTCTGCTCTTACTTGTTGACTTTAATTGTTGTAGAACACTTGCACAAGCATACACGTTAATAAATCACCTATACCGGTCTAAGAAGATGAATCTTGATGTTTTGACCATTTACATGTACTCCCGTATACTTGCACTATGTGTGAGAGTTATCCTGTTGGCACGTGAGTTGTCCGTGCAGTCATGAGTCATTATTATTGTTGGCACGTGAGTGGTCCGTGCGAATATTAAATATTGCCACTCCCTTGGCACGTGAGTCGTCTATGCTCTTATGAATTGTAACATAGGCACAAGATGCCAAGCGATTAGGGTTCACGAATTGGGACTCGTGATTTGTGATTTTGAGATTTGGTACCTCGTGGAAATTCTTGGATAAACCTGGTGTGAAAGCGGTAGTTCTTATTGATTTGTCACTTGTTTTCCTTTATTTGGTTTCACTGGATTTGAACTGTGTTCGGCTTACTCTACAGTGTTGATACCGGCTCAAATATAGCCAAATATCGACCATGGAAGTCTATCAATGCGATAGGAAATGATCGTAATCCATAAACTTCGACCTTTGAAGGAATTCCCAAAAGTCGGCATGAGTTTTGGAAGTCGAAAATGTGATTAGTTCATTGCAGTTTTAATGTTATTTTGTGGGATTCGAGACCTTGAGTAGGCCTGTATTATGTTTTTGGATTGGTTGGTGTGATTGGACAGGGTCTCGGGGGCCTCAGGTGTGTTTCGGATTTGTTCCAGATCATTTAAGGTTGAATTGGCTGGTCTCATTCTGGTACTTCCGCACCTGTGAGGTTTTTTCCGCAAGTGCGAGTTCATAGATGCGGACAGTGGGTCATAGATGTGAAGGGAAGGTGGGCAGGAGGAGTTTGCATATGTGAAAGGTTGGTCATAAAAGCGGAGGTGCAGGTGCACCTAGAGGATCGCACAAGTGACTCTGCAGAAGCAGAGTCTGGAACGCAGAAACGAAGGCTAGAGTTTAAGTGAATTTCCGCATCTGTGAGGGATTTTCTGTAGATGCGGTGTCGCAGATGCGACATTTGGACCACAAAAGCAGAATCACTAGGCAGTATCTTTTTTAATCGCGGGTTTGGCCTCATTTATCACATTTTGAGATTGGGAGCTCGGATTTGGGCGATTATTTTGGCGATTTTCACCACTTGGATTTGGGTAAGTATTCTTGACTTAGATTTTATTTTATTCCATGATTCTATTATTGATTTTGGTCTTTGGTTGGTGAATCTAAGAGGGAAAAATTGAGTAGTTAAAAATGGAGATTTAAACCCCGATTTGGAGTTGGTTTTGGATGAGACTTATATATTTGGACTCGTATTCGAGGATGATCATTTAGGGGTATTTTCTTTAATTCGAGGATGATCATTTAGGGGTATTTTCACTAAGTTTGAACCTTAAATGGGTCTTGTAAGCAACAAGTGGATGACTCTTGATATCCATTTATTATTATTATGTAGGTTGTGGATTGTTGGTGATGTTAGATTGTTGAGGTGAGGTTATGAATATAGAGTTTTGTTGAAACTTAACTTCCTTTCAGAGCTTTTCTCCAAATTCATTTGGAAAATTGATTTGGACATGGATTCTAAATGTGAGTTATAACTTGTGGGAATGAGCGTGTTGGCATTGTACCACTCCGTGCATTGTAAAAGATCTATGATTTCTCTAATAAAGTGTGAAGTAAAAGTATTTAGAAATACACATTAAGATAACAGTTGTTGAATAAAAAGGTAAATTCTCATTTGTTAATTACTATTACAAGAATCAAGAAAGGACTTTTACTTGATTTTGTTCAACAGGTTGGATTGGTTATAAACATTATGATTTGATAAAATGAATTCATTGAAGCTTTTAGGCTATGAATCTATTTGTAATATCAAATATTATGGAAGTTACTAGTGGAGACCACCAAAATTGATTTGAATATTGAGTTCGTTATCATGGAACTACACGTACCGGTATAGGGACAAATTCTAAGGCTAAGCTGAGGTTTATGAGATAAAGTCTCTCCATTGTGAGGGAAATTAATTATTATTAAATGAAATGAGGCTAATTTGACTTGTATGATACTAGGGGAAGCCGCTCGGACAAGTAGGTCAAATACTTATTGCTAGGTTGATCATCTAGTATTGTTCTATTATGTCGGTGTCAGTATAATGGTCTTGGTTAAAGATAATTCTCAATTAATTTTATTATAGCTGGATGGTAAATGAAT
Source organism: Nicotiana obtusifolia (assembly GCA_002018475.1). Taxonomy (NCBI): domain Eukaryota; kingdom Viridiplantae; phylum Streptophyta; class Magnoliopsida; order Solanales; family Solanaceae; genus Nicotiana; species Nicotiana obtusifolia. The sequence continues at coordinate 411,375 of MCJB01001447.1, read as the reverse complement.
ATTTGAAGTATGTTTCACATTATTGCCTTATTTCACTGTCATTATTAATTGATATAAATGTTTCCTTCGTGTATCAATTGTTATGCATATCTACTATTTCTAAAATCTTGTTCCACTTTCTTTATTTGGGAAAACGATTTATGATTCGTACGAAGCAGTGGAGATTAGGCTCGTTGGCCAAATTTGTATTTATCAGTTTTGGGATCGAACGTAAGCAGCTTGAGCATCGTGGGTAGGATTGCTCTATATCTCTCGTTGTTACTTTTTGGTGAGACTCCACACTTGTACTCGTTGAGGACTTTATTACGATACTTCTGAGTCACTGAGGTATGCGTCAGATGACTATTTCATTCCATGTCATAAAGATTCTATAGACAATAGTAGTATTTATTTTTTGATTGTAATTCTATGATTATTCATATGGCATGCATGAATGAAACTCTTTACCTTTATGAAGTTATCATTTAAATAAAGAAGGTAGATTTAAAGGCGATATTCACGCTTTATCTTATTTATTAAATGATGATACTTTAAAAAGGCTTCCTCATGCATCTTATAGGCATATATGTGGATATTATTGTATAGGTTAGTCCACTCGCGTGGGGTAAGATGTCGGGTGCCAGACACATAATTTTGGGACGTGACATCTAGATACCCATCCGCTGGCGACATCAAACCTGTCTAGTGGCGCAATCCCATTAGTAAATCACTCCAAGCATCCGTTGACACACATGTTATACTTTAATAATATCTATATTATTCATTAAACTTTAAATATTTAACAATAATTACTAATATGTTTATATAATTTTTAGCTTCCTTCGGCATATGTGACGGTGTTAGTAGCTTAGGAAACCTGTCTGCTGGAGACACCACAGCCGTGCGAAATTCATTTAGCAGTTTCCCCTAGCATCCCATCAAGAAGGCCGTTTAGGGACCCGTTCAGACACATATTAGACTATAATAATATTTAATTTATTCAATATTCGTTGAATATTAGTCAGAAAAATATAATTTTTAAATATAATTTTATAGCTTCGGTCGGTGCATAGAGACTCTTCTATAGATCCGTCTAGCCATGCTGACGAGTATCCTGTTAAACCTGATAATTCAGATAATTCAAGTTCCGTTAAACCGATCTTTATGCTCCCGTTGATCTCGATGACCTAAATGACATGCTCAGGATAGTGCCAGTGCCAGTGCCAAGTGGTCAGAAGAAGAAGAAGTCTATTCCAATCAATGCAAAAATGAGAGAAACACGTTTTATTAAGAGGAAGCAAGATAGGGATGACCCTTATACTGGTTGGATGGTATGGTCCTTAGGCCGACAAATAGGCTAAGGCATACATGATGTGAGACCCATTGATAGATAGTAGACTTCGTATATATTAAATTAAATTTTATTTTTGTGTGTAAATATTATTTTAATGATGAGTATATTTAAAATTTTAAGGAGTTATTGATTATTTTTAGGCTAAAGCAAATATTTGATGGCTTATTTTTATTTAATTGTAACCATGTTTAATATTCTTAACAATATAAACAATAGTGAAGAAGTAAAAATCGCCAAATAAGCGTCACATAATACGTATAAGAAAAATATATTTAATTTGAAACCAAAAAAAAAGGGTAATATAGCGCATGGGTGAGTTTGACCTGGTTAAAGGCTGGACTGTTGCCCAAACTCATATACCGCATGCCTATCATATGATATATGTATTTTGTTCTTATTTTCACATCATTTATATTTTTTACCAAAATTTTTTAATGAGTACTTTGGTTCCGGGATCTCGTTTTGTGCTCACCACCTCTTTTCATCAAATTCAAAATGCACACAAATGAATATATTCCAGTAACATATGAAAAAACCAAAAAGAAATCATAAATTCAAAGCCACTCTGTTTTGTTCCCAATATATATTATATATATATATATGTATTGTTGTCTATTGTCTTAACACATTGATTCTCTTTCAACCTCCTTACAGCGTTTCAACAGAGTATTGTAGAGAGAGAAAGCGAGCCGGCCTTCGTCTTTGGTTGGCTTTGCTTCTCGGATCCATCTTCCTCTCTTTTTTCCTCTTTCATTTTCAGGTAAGCTATCCGCTGCTTTATCAGATCTTGTTTTTTTTTTATAGCTTAATAGCTTAAAAAATTAAAGCATTTCAGTTTTTGCATTGAGATCTATTAGCTGTGCTAAAAGAGCTATCATTTCTGATGTTCAATTGATACTTTGTTTATTTTTTTTGCTGTTTGTCTTTCTGATATATTTGCTGCTCTAATTGGTGAGATGAGGTTAGATTTAGGGGTGATATTTTGTGATATTCGGCTGAATTTATGAAGATCTGTTATTTTTATGATTTCTTCCCTTGTGAATCCGTCATGAAAGTGATTTTTGCTCAGGATTTTCCTAGATCTACCATTTTTTACTATTTCAAATGATTGATATTTTTTTAAATAACCTCTCTTGTTTTTGCATAATCGAACTGTTTCCATAATTGCTCTTTTGAATCTCTTTATACTCATTTTGTTTGTCACAAAACATAGCTTTAACTGAAAATAAGGATTTCTGCTGGGATACGAGAAAAACAAGGTTACCCTTTATAATGATATCTGCAGTATTATATCATTTGTATTTGCCTAACTGAGAACTAAATTGACCGGGATTTAGTGCATTTCACCTGTCCAACTTACAAGTAAAACGTCCACCTCAATCTGTATCAGGATGTCTTTTTATGTGTTGACACGTAAATTTGTATATTTTCTGCTAAACAGAAGTGTAATTATTTCAAAAAATTATTATATTTGTGCTCAGCGGCTACAAAGGGATTAAAAAAATGCAAACTTTCCACGCCGTGAATACACTAAGTTATCAAGGAATTCAACATTTTATATGTGTACAGAAAATTTGTTTTTAGCCTATTTGCACACTGTAACTCTCCGACGAGGAGAATTCAATTGAACCCCCTTATAAACTTAGCTACGCCACCTATTCATACTAGGGTGCTCATTTTACTTTCTTTTATTTTCAGGTGAATTAAGATGGCCGACAGCGAGGATATTCAGCCCCTTGTTTGTGACAATGGAACTGGAATGGTTAAGGTTAGTTTGTGTTTATATTCTTTGTTTTTACATAAAGCCACCGGTGATGGCTAAATTTTTAATGTGAATGAACTGTATAGGTTTTTTAATGAATAATTTGTGTTTGAAATGTAGGCTGGATTTGCTGGTGATGATGCTCCTCGAGCAGTGTTTCCCAGCATTGTGGGTCGCCCTCGGCACACTGGTGTTATGGTTGGAATGGGACAGAAGGATGCTTATGTGGGTGATGAAGCTCAATCCAAGAGAGGTATCTTGACCTTGAAATATCCTATTGAGCATGGTATAGTCAGCAACTGGGATGATATGGAGAAAATATGGCATCATACTTTCTACAATGAGCTTCGAGTTGCTCCTGAAGAACACCCTGTTCTCCTGACTGAGGCACCCCTTAATCCTAAGGCAAACAGAGAGAAGATGACCCAGATTATGTTTGAGACATTTAACGTTCCAGCTATGTATGTTGCTATTCAGGCCGTGCTCTCATTGTATGCTAGCGGTCGTACCACTGGTTAGTACTAGTCCTTCCATGATCCAAGTTTGTCTGCCTGATGAAATAATTTTGAATTAATAAATAACTTTTGACAGGTATTGTGTTGGACTCTGGTGATGGTGTGAGTCACACCGTCCCTATCTATGAAGGTTATGCTTTGCCCCATGCCATTCTTCGGTTGGATCTTGCTGGTCGTGACCTTACTGATAGCCTGATGAAGATCCTCACCGAGAGAGGATACATGTTCACCACCACCGCTGAACGGGAAATTGTCCGTGATATGAAAGAAAAGCTTGCCTATGTGGCTCTTGACTACGAGCAGGAACTTGAAACTGCCAGGAGCAGTTCCTCCATTGAAAAGAACTATGAATTGCCAGATGGACAGGTTATTACTATTGGTGCTGAAAGGTTCCGTTGCCCGGAAGTTCTCTTCCAACCATCGATGATCGGGATGGAAGCTGCAGGTATCCATGAGACTACCTACAACTCCATCATGAAATGTGATGTGGATATTAGGAAGGACCTCTATGGTAACATTGTTCTCAGTGGTGGCTCCACCATGTTCCCTGGTATTGCTGATCGGATGAGCAAGGAAATCACTGCTTTAGCTCCAAGCAGCATGAAGATTAAGGTTGTTGCACCACCAGAGAGAAAGTACAGTGTCTGGATTGGAGGATCCATTCTTGCATCCCTCAGCACATTCCAGCAGGTGAGCTTTTTATTCTTCTTGGATTAATATTCTCCATTTCAAATTACATTTACTAGTTATACTGAATTTTTGTTGTCTTTGCGCTTAATCAGATGTGGATCTCAAAGGGTGAGTATGATGAGTCTGGTCCTTCCATTGTTCACAGGAAGTGCTTTTAAGGTGCTTATATTTTTACTTAAAGTGCAAGTTTCCTATTTGTTTTCCCGCTTTTGCTATTATGTCCCCAGTAAATGTGGTTTTGCGGGGATGGATAAGTTTGGAGGTGGGGCTATGAATGGAGGGCAACAAACAATTATTGCCAGTGTATCTCATGTTTCAACTCAATTTGGGTTATCTTCTCAGCATATTTGAGAGGTGCCGCCTGCAGTGTCCTTTTTGGCCTGGCACCATCCCCAGCTCGAAGTCTTGGTTGGTTGTAGTTTGAGGAGAGTGATTGTCTTGTTTTTCCTTGTCTTCTCTCATTTTCTTCTTTATCTGGATTCGCTCTTTTGTGGTTCTTTTTATTTCTTAAAAAACTTATGTTAATATTTATTGAATGAGAGAGTTTCTATTTTAGTGTCAGTTTGAGGAAATCACTACTATTTTGTGTGGATACAGAAATTCTGTAACGCATATTGACATGATCTTCTAGGCGTTTTCAGCAAATGTTTGAGGCTAAAAACGTCAATGCAGATTACCCTTGGAGGGATTTTCAATTGTATTTCCATGAGGTTATTAATGATTGGTTTAACCTAGTTTAAAATGGCCAATTTGCCCTTGTGTCAAGTGATTTTGGCTATACAGCTATACAATCATCGAGGAATTATATTGCAACATAATAATACCAAAATTTGATGCATCGTTTCCCTATAATGGAACGATATGTGCTTACTCTCAAAACTGGATAACAATTGAATTTATTTGCGGTTTTAAGGACATGTGATCTAATTTGATAAAAAAATGGGAAACTCAATTGAAATTAAAATTAATGATAAAAAATGAATGCAAATCACACAAGTTGGGCAGTGTTGGCCTTGTAGGTTGATTGCTCTTGGGCCAAGAAATATTGTAATCGGGGTCAGAAAAAGAATAATCAGACAATAATTGTTAAAGAGATCAATATACAGTTTTTTTAATGATAAGGAATATCTTCCTTACAAATAATTAGACCCCCCTTTAGATAGTAGAGGAATCTTACTTTAGGTACAATTCTGTATAAGGTAAAAAATCTCCTGATTTGTTAATGAAGCGGTTCCATTGATATGTGCCGAGATTCCCGTTGTGATGCTCGGCCTGTTACGGATATTTTGGCCTTCCGTTGTATTGATTCGATGATCTTCCCTCGAGCATGTTCGGGGTCATGGTCGGTTCTGAATCATGGGCTCAATGTTCTCGAGGGCTGATATTCTAACCTCATGTTCTGCTTCTTTGAAACTCTAGGTCAATCTTCAACCCTTCGCGATTCGAGCCCGATCCGCCGTGCAATAATCGAGCCCAATTTCGACCATATACAGATAGTCCCCTCATTTTTCGGAGAGTAATGACGAAAAACGACATAAGCCTCAGATTCTCACCATACGAGCTCCTCATTCTTGCTCTGACGAGTGACGACAGACTCATGACCTAAGTGATACGAATAGTAGAAACGTCCCATCGGTGCAGCCTTTAAGGCATTACATGCGTGTCAGTTAACGGTCTGCCGTTTCAGGATGTGAACCACCGTTTTGAGAAGCTATAAATACCCTCCTTATCCATTCTTTGGAACCTTCACATTCAAATACTTGTGTTTTTAAAGAAACTTCATCACTCTCATCTTCAAAACCTCTTGCTTGTTGGTTTTCTGAAAGCCTTCGTAAGCTATCTGCGAATTATAATTATCTTTTTTCTTACTCTTCTATTCAAAAGTAATAGCAAATATCTCAAAATCCGTTCCCAAATAAGAAATTCCCTCTTCCTCGAAACCGACTGAGAACGTTTCGTCTCGCCTGTTATCACCGAGGAACCGATATTGGAACCTCTCCTAAAAATGTTCGTCCCCTCGGGGTGTCCAACCGGAGCTGATTTCAAGGTTGAGAAAACTTCCTCGATACCAGGCCGGTGTGAACCGGTCTCGTGGTACGTCTATTCGGTCACCGACAGTGTTCTCGATAAGGTCAAGAGAACTGCAACTAGATCGGTAAGTGCGTGGTAGTTCCCGCGCCCGAGGAAGCAATCACTACCCACCTGGAGGATTTTTTGAGTGTTTACACTTATCTTTTCATGTTGGGCCCTTTGGACCCGATCATCATTGCCTTTTGTAAAAGGTACAGGTGACAGTAGGACAAATTCATCCCTCCTTCTGGAGGATAGTTATCCTCCGCCACTTTTTTGTAAATAAGATCGAAGGGTGTCCTTTCACCATTGATCACCTCATGCGTCTGTACAGTCCTCGAATCTATCGAGGGGGGCTAATAAAACTTGCCTGTCGGGCCAGTAAGGCCCCCTTCTCAAGCATCGACGAGGATCGATTTTGTTCATCATTTCCCTTTTGTTCTTCTTCTTATCAATTTTCTATGATGCTACTGTCGGTCGAATGCCGGATGTAGTTTCTCGACTCAAGGAATGGGTCGAGGGGATCGTATCGCAAAAATCATATTTCGAGCGCGCATGGCGCGAGCTTTCGAAGGGCCGATGGGAGGCGCGCTCTCATGGTGAGACTCTTTAAATTACACTCGACTTAATTTTTACGCTGTCGATTTCTAACTTGCTTTGCTTCTCTTTTGCAGGTTTATCAAAAGATGTTGAAATGAGACCTCCGCCCGTGGATGATGATCGGAGCATGTCTTTGGCATTCATCACATTTTCGAACGAACTCCTTTGTGTCTTTTTCCATGTCGATCCAATAATAACCGGCTTTGATTATTTTTCGAATCAATGACTCGATGCCTGAATGATTTCCACAGGTACGCTCATGGATTTCCCTCAAAACGTACTCAGTATCGCCCGATCCCAGACATATCTCGAGTGGGCCATCAAATGTTCTCCTGAACAAGATTATGTCTTTGGACAGGCTAAATCGGGCCGCCTTTGTACGCAGGGCCCTCGACTCTTTTGGATCCGAGGCAGTTATCACGACCCAAACTGGAGGGCCATGACTGGCACCCGGGTCATACTTGCCGAGGACCAACGCACACTTTATCTAACTTTTCTTATTACCTATAAGGGCCAATGAGATCAGTATAAATGATAGACATGAATCCTAAACAACCAACAATGACAGATTCGTTTAACTTCTAGTACTTCGTTTACCCGAAATTACGAGTTACAACATCCTTGATTTGTTTAACTTCTAGTACTTATACACCCTTGTATCATTTAAGACCAATAGGACTAAATTCTTATCTTCTCAAAGATAATCTCTTCTCGGACCTACATAGACTAACTTACAGCGTAAGCTAATGTATGCAAATATGGGTTGTAATACCCTCCCCCCTTAGGAACATTCGTCCTCGAACTCATGGTTTACAGGGAGTCTAACTCATCGTGGATTTCTGACGGAAATTTCTGGCTGAGTTTGCTCTATAAAATGGACACTAGCCAAACTTGCAAGCAGTTAAACCCAATCTATGGCCTTACAAGACTTTACAAAGCATTATAGATATGTATATTATCTGCATGTCACCATTTTGTATTAAGAAAGAGTATTCTCAAGTTATTGTTTATCTCATAGAAGCGTTTCTCCTTCTAATGCGTCCTGCGTCCCCCCGGCATCCTCGTTATCTTCATTCTGGAACAGGTAAGGGTATTTAGACTTCATCTCATCTTCTGCTTCCCATGTCATTTCTTTCGAATTATTGTTCCTCCATAATACTTTAACGGAAGCTACATCCTTTGTTCTCAGCTTGCGGACTTGTTGATCTAATATAGCCACTGGCATTTCTTCATATGATAGATCCTTTGTAACTTGTACATCTTTGATAGGGACGACCGAGAAGGATCTCCAATACATTTCCTCAACATAGTACATGGAATATCGGGTGGACAAATTCCAATTCGAATGGCAATTCTAACTCATAAGCAACCTGTCCAATTCGTCGAAGAATTTTGTACGGCCCGATATACCACGGATTCAGTTTACCCTTCTTCCCAAAACGCATAACACCCTACATCGGCGAGATCTTCAAGAAAACCAAATCACCAACCTCAAATTCCAGGTCACGACGTCGGACATCGGAATAAGATATTTGCCTGCTTTGTGCCGCCTTCAGTCGCTCTTGTATCACTTTCACCTTCTCAATGGCTTGGTGAATCAAATCTGGCCCATACAATTCCGTCTCACCGACTTCGAACCATCTAACTGGTGATCTACATCTCTTCCCGTATAGTGCCTCGTACGGGGCCATTTTAATACTGGAATGGTAGCTATTATTGTAGGCGAATTCTATGAGTGCCAGATGATCATCCCAGTTCCCCTTGAAATCTAGAACACATGCTCGTAGCATATCTTCAAGCGTCTGAATGGTACTTTCAGCCTGTCCTTCAGTCTGCGGATGGAATGCCGTGCTGAGATACACTTGTGTGCCTAAACCCTTCTGAAAAGATCTCCAAAAGTTAGCCGTAAATTGAGCTCCTCGGTCTGATATAATAGATAATGGCACACCATGAAGCCTACAATCTCCTTGATATACAATTTCGCATAATCTTCAGCTGTGTAAGTTGTCTTCACTGGCAGAAAATGGGCACATTTTGTAATTCGATCAACTATCACCCAGATGGAGTCAAACTTATGATAAGAGCGAGGTAACCCAACAATGAAGTCCATATTAATCACCTCCTATTTGCAGGTCGGAATTTCTATATTTTGAATCAATCCACCAGGTTTCTGATGCTCAATCTTTACTTTTTGACAATTAGGGCACTGGGCTACAAATTCTCCAATAGACTTCTTCATGTTATCCCACTAATACTGCTCCTTAATGTCATGATACATCTTTGTTGAACTGGGATGGATTGAATACCGAGACTGATGAATCTCACTCATAATTTTCTCTCTCAACCCCGCTACATTAGGCACACATAATCGGCCCTGGTATCTTAGTGCCCCATCTCCTTGTATCTCGAAAGCCGTAATTTTACACTGCTGAACGCTCCCTCTCAATCGTACTAAGGTAGGATCTTCATATTGCCTTGCTTTTACCTCGGTTACCAAAGATGATTTTGACATATTCTGTATAGTAACACCTCCGTCATTAGAGTCTAACAATCTGATTCTCATATTGGCCAGCTGATGAAGCTCTTTGGTCAACCCCTGTCTACTTGCCTCAATGTGTACTAGGCTTCCCATTGACTTACGACTGAGAGCGTCCGCCACAACATTGGCTTTATTGGGATGGTACAATATCTCGACATCATAATCTTTCAGTAATTCAAGCCACCTATGCTGCCTCATATTCAACTCCTTCTGCTTGAAGATGTATTGTAAACTTTTGTAATCTGTGTAGATGTCAACATGGACACCGTATAAGCAGTGCCGCCAAATCTTCAAAGCATATATTACTGCAGCCAATTCCAAATCATGAGTCGGGTAACCTTCTGGGAGAGTGAGCATTGGCGTGGAGGTCAACTGATTCTTTAGCTCCTGGAAACTATGTTCACAAGCGCCGGACCATTGGAACTTGGTAGCTTTCCGTGTCAACTTAGTCAATGGTGCTGATATAGAGGAAAACCCTTCTACAAACCTCCTATAATATCCTGCTAGCCCTAGAAAATTGCGGACTTTTGACGGTGTTGTAGGTCTTGGCCAATTTTTCACTGCATCGATCTTTTGAATGTCAACACTAATACCCTCGTCAGATATCACATGACCAAGGAATGCTACTGAGTTTAGCCAGAATTCACATTTGGAGAGCTTAGCATACAACTTACGATCCTGAAGGGTCTATAATACTATCCGCAAGTGGCCTGCAAGTTCTGCCTCCGAACGAGAATACACCAGAATGTCATCAATGAACACGATCACGAACACATCAAGATAGAGCCTGAATACACTATTCATGAGATCCATAAAAGCTGCTGGGGCGTTTATTAGCCCGAACGACATCACCAAGAACTCAAAGTGCCCATATCTTGTCTGGAATGCCGTCTTGGGAATATCCTTCTCCTTAACCCTCACCTAATGATACCCTGAAAGTAAGTCAATCTTGGAAAAATACTTGGCACCCTGGAGTTGGTCAAACAGGTCGTCAATCCTTGGAAGTGGATATTTGTTCTTTATAGTAAACTTATTCAACTGTCGATAATTGATACACATTGTTAACGAACAAGACTGGCGCACCCCAATGTGAAGTGCTAGGCCTAATGAAGCCCTTATCCAGCAAGTCCTTCAACTGCACCTTTAATTCTCGCAGCTCTGCTGGGGCCACCCTGTATGGAGGGATAGAGATCGGTTGAGTGTCAGGAAACTCATCAATGCTAAACTCAATCTCCCTTTCAGGAGGAAGACCTGGGATTTCATCTGGGAAAATATCTGGAAATTCATTGACCATGGGGATTGATTGTAGAGTAGGCGGCTTCGCCTCCGCATCCCTAACGCGAATGAGATGATAAATGTAACCCTTTGAGAGCATCTTCCTTGCCTTAAGATAGGAAATAAACATACCTTTCGGCGTAGCAATGTTCCCCTTCCATTCGATGACAGGTTCACCAGGAAACTGAAACCTAACCATCTTCGTACGACAATCAACATTTACATAGCATGAGGCCAACCAGTCCCATTCGCATTATCACATCAAAATCAACCATTTCTAACTCGAATAAATTTGCCGAGGTTTGACGACTACATATCATCACTGTACAACCTCTATATACCCTTCTAGCAATCACTGATTCTCCTATCGGAGTATATACCGCAAGTGGTTTACTTATTAATTCAGGTTTGACGCCAAACTTATAGCCACAAAGGGTGTAACATATGATAATGTATATCTCGGATCACTCAACGCATATACATCATAAGAAAACACAGGCAATATACCTGTAACAACATCCGGAGATGACTAAAGATCCTGTCGACCTACTAGAGCATAGGTTCGATTTTGAGTACCACTCAAACTCGGCACTGCACCTCTACCTCTACCACGACCTGTCGGCTGCTGAAAACCCCGTGCTGGAGGTCGAACTGATGAGGAAGAACCAGACACAGATCCAGTCAGCTGAGCCATACCACCACCTTCTCTGTTAGGAAAATCCCCTCTCATATGGCCAGGCTGTCTGCAAGAATAGCATGCATCAGAACCACGATGGCACAGTCCAAAGTGGGCCTTACCGCACTGATCACAACGAGGTGTTGGGGGTCTCGTCTGACTAGTATCCTTATGATATTGTGAGCCTGATGCCCTCGAACTTTGACCTGAACTAGAATAGGTAAATTGATCATACTAAGGCCTCTGAAAGCGTGGAGGAGCACTAGCTACAGGTGGCGCCAAACTCCTCGAAGACTGGGGCCTGACACTACCTCTGAAGTCACCAGAATACCCTGCAAATCTCGCCCTCTTATGCTGGCCCCTATCCTGCTCCCTGTCTGTTCTTTGCTGGCGCTTACGATCCTCTAGTGTCTGGGCATAAGCCTGAATGCGGGAAATATACATGCCCTCTATCAAGGAGGCTGTCTTGCACTCATTTATCAGATGTGGTCCAATTCGTTCACAAATAGGTTCACCCTATCAAACTGCATACTATACTCTCGCACACTCATATTACCATGTCGAAGGTTCAAAACTTATCAGCTCTAGCTCGTCGTATCTCAATTGGCAAGTAGTGACGAAGAAAGGCCTCAAAAAATTCCTTCCACATAGGTGGAGGAGCGTTCGGACCCCTGGATCTTTCCCAACTATCATACCAGAAAACTGCTAAATCCCGTAACCGATAAGAAGCCAACTCTACTGCCTCCGTATCACTAGTGTGCATAACCCGCAGCATACGATGAACCTGATCAATAAAAGTTTGCGGGTCCTCCTTGGGGTCTGACTCGGTAAACACTGGAGGATCCAGATTAATAAAATCACGAACTCTCACACTAACCGGTTTATTAGCAGCACCAGTATTCTGCCTCTGAGCCTGAGCAGCTACCAAGCTAGTCAACAACTGTACCACACTCCGTATATCCTAGTTTGTCGTACCAGATGGAGGAACTAGAGATGCTGGGTGCCTTCTAATATCCTCTGGAAGAGAAGGAGTAAATGAGGTCTGAGACGGCATCTCACTCTAAGGTCACTTTGGCCTGCTCTGGCGGGGGGCACCTGACTGGTACCCTCTCCCGCAACTGTATCAAGGCGTCTACTAATCACTTGTTTCTTAGTCATGGGCATCGCTGAAAGAACATGGTGAATATTAGAGACGATTATATACGACTCAGCTCTGCGCACGATCTAGATTCAGGAAAAAGGTAACAACCCTAAATGTCATGCAGCCTCCTGATTATAAATGTGGCGCTACATATCCATAATCAAGACTCTACTAGACACGACTCATAAAAAACCCCTAGGACAGACTTGCTCTGATACCAAGTTTGTCACGATCCAAATTGGAGGCCTATGACTGGCACCCGGGCCATACTTGCCGAGGACAAACGCACACTTTATCTAACTTCTCTTATAATCTATAAGGGCCAATGAGATCAGTATAAACGGTAGACATGAATCCTAAACAACCAACAATGACAGATAATGGCATGAACATATATATCATGGGCCGACAAGGCTGTCATGAGGCTACGTATAAGGTACGAGTGGACAAGCTTCCATAAGAGACTGTACAACAAAAATTAGTCGACAAGGCAATCAAACTATACATGAGTTGACACTTGTCTATGAGCCTCTAAAGGAACATAAGTGCTACAACATTGCCGGAACACGACCCCGACATACCCATAACGCCTATAACAAAAATGTATACCAAGACCACGGCAAGTCCGGAGAAGGGATCTCGCCAATAACCACTGAACTGGGCAGCCTACTATGGTGGGGGAGCTTCACCTACCTGTGTATCAGGTTCTGCAGCACGGCACGCAGCGTCCACAAATAAAAGGACGTTAGTACGAATAAAATACTGAGTATGTAGGGCAGGAAAGCATAAGTAAGAACAATAATGTAAAAAAGGATATAGAATATACAACCTTAACATCTAGGTACCTCTGAGGGCTACTTACATGAATGCATGATGCATATATATACACATAAACTTTTAAAACATACGCCTCTGTGGGCGTCATTAACATCATATCGTACCCGGCCCTAATAAGCTCGGTAAAAACGTACCCGGCCATCATAAGGCTCGGTAGAATCGTACCCGGCCACGTGGAGCTCGGTAAAAGCCAACTGATCAGTGATTGCACAATAGGTGCTGTACTCGGCCGACTATAGTGCAACTCGGTAGAGTAAAATAGATACATATATATGATGCGTGCTGGACTCATTAGAATCACATTTTGAACTTTTCAGAGTGACGTAAGGTCGGTACCCTCTGTACACATTATTAGGACTAAATCCTCATCAAGAATCTTATAAGAATAAGGAAGTACCAACAACATTAATATCATAAGAATAAGAGGAGTAACATCACCATCAATCGTTCCATAAGAAGGGAGACAATGTAAGTACTGCTAGCCTCTAAGAGTGGAGTATCTTTGGAAGCTCGTTCATTACATTACGCGCAATCGAAGTCGTGCAAAAGAAGGAAAGGGATAGCCTCACATACCTTGTATATACTGCCCAATCTCAAACTATGTAAATGCCACGGCTCCTTAGTCTACAATACGAGAAATGACACTGTCGTTATCGTTTAAGCGTCGTAACTATTATGTATCAATCGTAGCATATTTTACGATGAAACGGACATCACCTCCCCTATATATATGAGTTCCCACAAGTTTACAAAATCAACAAATAGCCCAAACAACATCAATAATAATCATATTGAGCCTCCCAAAACAGTCCACCAACCAACAACATTACTAGCAAGCCTTTCGACATATATCTCACAAGTTCTAGCTTCAACGACTTAGCCATAACTTGGATAGTCTTAAATACATGTAGGGTAAGAGGTTACTTACCTTTAAACAGAAAAAACAACTCCAATTTGACCTTAATTGACCACGAAATATCCCTCAAATGCTGCCACAAGAACAAAGAAGCGAAGCTAGCAATCAATTAGGATTTTTCGACGCTAGAATCACTTTAGAAGACTTGAAATCACCTAGGGTTGATATTAATACTTGAGGGAGTATTTTACAGAACCCAAACAACTTTAAACAACCTCCCACACGAGCTGGAACAACACAAATATCAACAACAACAAGAAGGATAAGAAACTTACTAGCGCCACGGAATTTCCGACACTTGATTTGTGTTGTTTGCCCTTTATTTTAGTCTTGGATCATGAGAGAACCTTGAGAGAGTGTTCTTATGGTTCTAAGGTCTGAGTATATTGAAAAATAATGACTTAAAACGGGGTTGAGGTGTGTTATATATATCCATGTGTCTTAACCGCCTATGTGGGCCCCATACAAAGCTGCTTGGTGCAGTCTCGCAAAAACGCGAATATCTCTCACCTGGAAGATCGTATTAACAAACAGTTTAATGCGTTAGAAACTAGACTCATAGATCGTGAATTTGATGGGTAGATCACCCTGTAATTCCAAGAGAATTGGGAGAAAAGCTTAGTGACATTTGATCTAAAGTATAAGTAAAATTATGAATGTAACTTGCGACAACTTTTGTCGACTTTTGTTTCATAACTCGTTTGACTTCAAGACTTATGAAACGAATATTATATGATTCAAGTACCTTAAAACACGACCTCTTGGTAATATTAATCACCTCTAGTTTTACCCGAAATTACGAGTTACAACATCCTTGATTCGTTTAACTTCTAGTACTTATTAACCACTCTTATACACCCTTGTATCATTTAAGACCAAAAGGACTAAATTCTTATCTTCTCAAAGATAATCTCTTCTCGAACCTACATAGACTAACTTATGGTGTAAGCTAACGTATGCAAATATGGGTTGTAACAGCAATTTACCGGATCTGAGATATTCTACGTACTTGTTCCTCCAATCGCAAGTTAGGCTCGTCGAGTTGATCTCGGCGACTTTTCGTGAGTTGAATTCGTCGTCTTCAACCGATGATCCCAAGTTAGCGAGGGCGCTGACCTCGCTATTTTGATCCCGAGTACATGTTGTAAAGTCCATTCTTTGAACTGATGTAATGTCACTTGCAATTTATCCAAGTACCTTTGCATTCGTTCCCCTTTGACCTCGAATGTTCCATTGACTTGGTTTACCACAAGAAGGGAGTCGCACTTGGATTTGATCATTTTCGCCCCCAAGCTCTTGGCTAGTTCAAGGCCTGCAGTCATGGCTTCATATTCTGCCTCATTGTTAGTCAATTTCACAGTCTTAATAGACTGTCTAATTATATTACCTGCTGGTGGCTTCAATACAATGCCAAGTCCGGACCCTTTTGCAATTCGAGGCACCGTCCGTGAAGAGGGTTCAGATTTCCGAGGAAGTTCCTAAGTCAATCAACAACTCTCTTTCTACCTCGTATATTAGGGTCGGTGTGAAATCGGCCACGAAGTCTGCCAAAATCTGAGACTTAATAGCGGTCTGAGGTCGATACTCAATGTCGTACCTACTTATTTCTATGGCCCATTTGGCCAATCAGAGTGAGAGCTCGGGCTTATGCATAACATTTCTTAATGGGTAAGTCGTTACGACACATATGGGATGGCATTAGAAGTACTGTTTCAGCTTCCTAGAGGCATTCAACAAAGCGAGCGCCAGTTTTTCTAGGTGGGGTACCTAATTTCGATTTCGCCTAAGGTTCTACTAACATAGTAAATTGGAAATTACGTACCTTGTTCTTTTCAAACTAGGACTCCACTCACCGCTATCTCTGAGACCGCCATGTATAGGTACAGTTGTTCGTCCGCCTTCGGTGTGTGAAGCAATGGTAGGCTTGATAAATACCTTTTGAGTTCCTCCAAAAGCTTGATGGCATTCTGGGTTCTATGAAAAATTGTTCTTCTTCTTCAATAGTGCGAAGAATCGATAGCTTTTGTCGGTCGACCTCGAAATAAATCGCCCTAGAGCGGCTATTCGCTCGGTCAACCTTTGCACGATTTTCACGTTGTCCACGACTGTGATATCTTCTATGGCTTTGATCTTATCAGGATTGATCTCGATTCCCCGATTCGATACCATGAATCCGAGGAACTTACCCGACCCAACTCCAAACGCGAATTTTTCTGCGTTTAGCTTCATGTTGTACTGCCTCAGTATACTAAATGTTTCCTATAAATGTCTTAAATGGTCCTCTGCTCGTAGGGACATAACTAACATGTCGTTAATGTAAACCTCCATTGACTTCCCTATTTGTTTCTCGAACATTTGGTTCACTAGGCGTTGGCATATGGCACTAGCATTTTTTAATCCAAACGGCATTACGTTATAACAGTATGTGCCATATTTAGTGATGAAGGAAGTTTTTTCCTGATCACCCGGGTCCATCTATATTTGGTTGTACCCGGAATAGGCGTCGAGAAAACTAAGGGGTCTCATGGCCGGCGTAGCATCAATCATGCGGTCGATGTTGGGCAAGGGAAAAGAGTCTTTGGGACACGCTTTCTTCAAATCTTTATAATCTACACACATTCTTAAATTATCCCTTTCTTAGGGACTACCACTATGTTTGCTAACCAATCTGGCTATTTGACCTCCCAAATATACCCTATTTTAAGAAGTTTAGATACCCCATCCTTGATGAAAGCATGCTTGATTTCGGACTGGGACCTCCTTTTTTGTTTAACCAGATGGAACTTCGGGTCCAGGCTCAGCTTGTGAGTGGTTATCTCCAATAAAATACCTATCATATCGAGGTGGGACCAAGCGAAACAGTGTCCGTTAGCTATAAAAAATTGAATGA
This sequence comes from Nicotiana obtusifolia, assembly GCA_002018475.1. Taxonomy (NCBI): domain Eukaryota; kingdom Viridiplantae; phylum Streptophyta; class Magnoliopsida; order Solanales; family Solanaceae; genus Nicotiana; species Nicotiana obtusifolia. The sequence continues at coordinate 394,131 of MCJB01001447.1, read as the reverse complement.
GTTCTAACCTAAGCTTGGAGCTTAGCCCCGTGCCTAGGTATACCTTTCTATCGGGCAAGTCCTCTCGCAATATGACTTGTTCCAGTTCCTCGACCATCGATTTAGTGGCATCAAAATTATTAGGGGCTATAAAAGATCTGGGAATCCCATAATCATCATCCTCGACATACCCTCGTTTGTTCGAATTTGCCGAAGACGGTATCAGTAATTGCTATTTCGTCTTGTCTTTGATCACTTGGTTTAGGCCTTTCAATGTTGGAACTGTAGATGCTGGCGTCACCTCTTCGATCGCGAACATTTCTTTTGCGGTCGGTTGTTCCTCATAGACCATTCTAACCTCGTCGGGTGTCGGAAATTTCAATGCTTGGTGTAGCGTCGAAGGCACAGCCCTCATGTTGTGGATCCATGGCCTTTCGAACAAGGCGTTGTACCTCATGTCTCCTTCGATTACATAAAATTTAGCCTCATGTATGGTCCCGGCGATATTTATCGGTAATGTTATCTCACCCTTAGTGGTTTCACATGCCATGTTGAATTCGTTTAGAACTCAGACTGCAAGAACGATTTGGTCTAGCAGACCGAGTTGCTCCACGACCCTTGATCGAATTATATTGGCCGAGCTACCTGGATTGATTAACACACGTTTAACTAGAATTTTATATACGAGTACAGATATTACCGGTGCGTCATTATGGGGCTGTATAATCCCTTCCGCGTCCTCGTCGTTGAAAGATAAAGTTCCTTTTGGTGTGTAATCCTGAGCTCGTTTCTTCCTAGTGATGAATACTTTGGTGCATTTCAACACCGGCCCCTGAGGGGTATCGACTCCACCAATGATCATGTTGATGACGTGTTGAGGTTCTTCTTGCCCCATCTGTCTGTCAGAACTCCTGTTCCTGAAATGAATATTGGCTCGGTCGCTCAAGAATTCTTAAAGATGTCCGTTATTGAACAGCCGGGCTACTTCCTTTCTTAGTTGCCGACAATCTTCCGTTCTGTGACCGTAAGTGCCATGATATTTGCATATTTGGTTAGGATCCCTTTGGGTTGGATCGGATTGTAGAGGTCGAGGCCATTTGGTATCTTTGTTGCACCCGATAGCTGATACAATAGTGACAGCATCGACATTAAAGTTGTACTCTAATAGCCTCGGTACTTCTTTATGCCCGATGGGCCTATCGAAGCTGTTTTTCGTGATGAGTCCCCGGTTGCTTTGGCCTCGGCCATTTCTCCTTTCATTTCTTATGGGGTTCCGCCTAGATCCACTAATTCTTCTATCTCCATGATATGGCTGATATCGATCCCTGTTCGATCTTGGTTCGCAATCGATATCTCTTTTGACTCTGTCAAGAGCTCTAATGGGATCGACGGACCTCGAAAGGGCCATGAGCTGATCATCTTCGACTCTGATTTTTAATTGATACCGGTTATGTATGTCAGCCCTTGTAGCAGCCGGGTATTCTATTAAGTTCTGCTTTAGTTGCTGTGAAGCCATCGAGCTTCGAATATTGAGTCCCTGATTGAAAGTTTGAACAACCCAATCATCAGCGACCGGCGGCAGATCCATTCGTTCCATTTGAAACCGGGACACGAACTCTCTGAGCATCTCGGTATCCTTTTATTGACTTTGCAAAGGTCCGATTTCCTGGTTTCAACCTTGATGGCACCTGCGTGTGCCTTTACAAAAGAATCTACAAGCATAGCAAATGAGTCAATAGAATTAGGAGGTAAGTTATAGTACCATATAATAGCTCCCTTTGACAGAGTCTCCCCAATTTTTTTCAATAGAACAGACTCGATCTCATCATCCTCTAGGTCGTTCCCTTTGATAGCACATGTATACGAGGTTACATGTTCGTTCGGGTCAGTCGTTCCGTTATACTTAGGTATTTCGGGCATACACAATTTCTTGAGGATCGACTTCGGAGCCGCGCTTGGTGAAAAAGGTTTTTGCACAAACTTCCTAGAATCCAGGCCTTTTAACACCGGGGGTGCTTCTGGGATTTGGTCTACCTTGGAATTGTAGGTTTCCACCTTTTTGTCGTTTGCCTTGATTTTTTTTCTCCCTAATTCTATCCATTTTGTCAGCTCCTCGAGCATTTTTATAATTTCGGGGTTCGCCCCCGATTCATATTCATTCGACGTTTCTACGACTGATTCGTCCCTGTAGGTAATTTTCCGGGAAGGACCGGGCTCAACCCTGTTCGGTACATGGCTTCTGTTTTGTAACTGAGCTATCGCCGCCTATTAAACCTGCAACATTTCGAACATTATTCGTAGGCTGAACCTCACCCCTTCAATGTTTTCAAGGTTTCGAGTTACCGATCAAACTCCTTTATGAACGCTATTTTCGAGGTCGGTAGGCGGGTCCACATCAACAGCCACGTGTGAATTAGCGTCAACACGATCTGCAATCGAGATCTCGTTACCGAACGCTATGTTGTTATTTTAACCTTGGTGACCGGACTCGTTGTCAACATGCAGAGGTGGCGATTGAGAGTTTGACATTTCTGTATTATAACCTGGAATCAAAGACACTTCAAAGGGCAAGTGTGAAGCAGTGTGTTTGTTATGGAAATTTGTATCAAATAACCACTATTATCCTTAGCCTCACAGTGGGCGCCAAACTGTTTACCCTCAAAATTGCATAACAAATGAATTTATTCGCGGTTTTAAGGATATGTGATCTAATTTGATACAAAAATGAGAAACTAAATTAAAATTAAAATTAATGATAAAAAATAAATGCAAACCACACAAGTTGGGAAGTGTTGGCCGTGTAAGTTGATTGCCCTTGGGCCAAGAAACGTTACAATCGGGGTTAGAAAAATAATAATCAGAAAATAATCGCTAAAGTAATCAGTATACTGCTTTTTTAATGATAAGAAATATCCCCCGTACAAATAATTAGACTCCCCTTTATATAGCTGAGGAATCCTACTTTAGGTACAGTTCTGTATAAGGTAAAAAATCTTCTGATTTGCTAATTAAGCGGTTCCATTGATTCGTGCCGAGATTCCCGCCATGATGCTCGACCTGTTACGGATATTTGGTCTTCCGTTATTTTGGTTCGACGATCTTCTCTTGAGCATGTTCGGGGTCAGGGTCGGTTCTGAATCACGGACTCAGTGTTCTCGAGGACAGACATTTTAACCTCATGTTCTTCTTCGATGAAATTCGGAGTCAATCTTCAATCCTTCACGTTCCGAGCCCGATCTACCGTGCACTAATCTAACCCGATTTTAACCGTGTACAATAAGTAATTTAATCTCGGAGGAATGTTTATCTGAAGAAAACAACAAAAGATAATAGACTTTATAAAAGGGGGTGTTTAGAACCCCCCGCCCTTGGCTTGGCTTGGCTTGCAGAACTTTAAATCTGCCGAATGTAATTTTCAATTTTGACTTTAAAAACTCAGAACGCAAGTATAAATTTATAAGTTTTAAGTTTTCAAAAATATTGAATTATTTATGTTATTGTGATTTCGCGCAGAGAAAAAGGAGGGGTTGGGATCTTTGTGATTGTTAATTTTCTATAGAAAGTACAAGCAGAATAAGGAATCGCATCCTCTCTTTCTTTTTTCTTCTTTCTAGTGCTTCTTACTAAGAGTGGCTATTGGTCCGGTGCGGACCGGACCGGTTTTGGACCTGAATCCGATCCTGACCGGTCTGGACCGGTGTGAACCGGACATTTTTAGGAGGGGGGGGGGGGGGG
>MCJB01001447.1:358769-390397 GCA_002018475.1 Nicotiana obtusifolia | reverse complement strand
GGGGGGGGGGGGAGAGGGAGCCGGTCCCGGTAGCAGGAAGGTCTAAGGGTTTGGGACCGGTAGAACCGGATAAAACATGGCCCGGAACCGGCCGGTACCGGACCGAACTGGACCGGATCGGACCAAGAAAAAAAAAACTGGAGATTTTAAAAACTACCCGTTGGCCAACGGCTCTATTGAGCAAATAGCCGTTGGCCAATGGCCAAAAACGGCCATTTTACCCCATAACAACCCCTAACTATTTTTTTCTTTAAATACCTAATTATTTCATCATGTTTTTCACATAAATCATCAAATTCTCTACAATATTGCTATTTTGCTACTTTGGTTATTTGTGTAAATTATACAATTTTGATTATTTATCAAGTTTTAATTGGAATTGCTATTAAGTGAAGGTTCAAGTACAACTTCACCTCAATTATATGGCTATATTTGGTTGGTCGTTCCTATTTCTACTCTTTTATTATATTTTTGTGATATATTTATTTTATTTGCTATAATTATGTCTCAAAGAGGTTCAATTGGAACTAGTAGTGGGGGCGGACACGTGGTCGTTCGAGAAATAGAGGTAAAGGAATTATTGGTAGTTCTAGTCAACACGTAGATGAAAATCAATATTATCATGATTTTAGCTCTTATAATCCACTTGATTCACAAAACGTAGAAGTGCAATTTAATTATGAAACTAGGGTTAATTTAGAAGAACAACGTGAATTTCAAGCTAGTCCACCTGAAGTTCAGTCCGACTTGCCTCCTGTACCTCCCACTAGAGCCCCAGTTAAACATAAGGAAAGATCTGAGGTGTGGGAATTTGTACAAAAGAAAATTGAAAATCAGACGGCTGTTTGTGGTCTTTGTGGAATGGTGTGGGTTTTTAAAACTGGGGGTAATGAAGGTGGGACGGGTAAAATTAGAACTCACTTAAGAAATAAACATCCCAAGGAATGGTCAACGCGGGCGGGGGGTATTTATTTTGGAACCGAGCATGGGGGTAGCACATGACAAATCCTCGGGTGTCCAAGCTAAACTTAACCAAACAACAGGAGGGATTCTTAGTTATGATAAACAAAGGGATAGAGAAAATATTGCTAAACTAGTTGCGGTAGAGGGTTTACCTTATAGTTTTCCTTCTTCTACTGGTTTTATTCGTTATATTCAAGCTACATATGATCCTTCCTTTAAAGGTTTTCTAAGAACAACTGTTAAAAATGATATTATTAAATTTAAAAACGAATATAGAGATTATTTGAGATACTTATTTGATAACTTTGACACTAGAGTATGCCTTATTACTGATATGGGTCGTTCTACAAACAACTGTGATTATATTACAATTACTTTTCATTGGATAGATCCTGATTGGGTCTTCCAAAAACGTATTATTGCATATAAAGTTGTTGATGAACCACACACGGGAAATTATATTTCCAAAACAGTTTCATCAATTTGTCGTGCATATTGTTTATCTAACAAAGTTTTTAGTATTACAGTAGATAATGCTACGAACAACACAGAAGCACTTAGGAATTTAAGACCTATTTTAAACCCCCCTTTTGAGGAATTTTTTCATGTTAGATGTGCATGTCATATCTACAATTTAGTAGTCAAAGATGGTCTTGACTTATTTAACAACATTATTGAAAAGGTTAAAGTAGCTATTGCCTTTATATTTAGAAACAAAAATCAAGAAAGAAAAAGAGAATGGGAAAGAAAATGTATAGAATTAGGAATGTCAAGAAGTTTGTACTAGGTGGAACACTTTATATGAAGCATTAACTGTTGCTTACGAATATAGAGAGCCTATTACTCAAATGTATAATAAATATTTTATGGAACTTTATCACCTTAAGGAGGAAGATTGGAACCTTGTTAAACATCTCCTCCAGTTTTTAGAAAAATTCTATCATGCTACTTTAGAATTTTCTGGACAATATTATCCAACTACTCCTACCATGTTATATTATATAGCTGGAATATCTGAATTATTAAGATTATATAGGCAATACAAAGAATATAAAATGGCTGTAGAGGCCATGATTGAAAAATTTAAAAAATATTTTTTCTCAATTTCCCAACTTTTTTACATTGCTTTTGTGTTGCATCCTGCATTTAAAATTAAGTTAACTGAACGACTTGTTCGGGAAATATATGCAAATTTAGATATTACACCTCTTGAAATTGCAACTAATAACTAACCTAATGTAGAAACTGCTCGTGCTAAAGTTTATACAGATACCGTGGCTGTTTTCGCAAAGTACAGAGCTTGGGCAGAGACTGCTACACCAACTGCACCGATACTGTCAACCGGTGAAAGTTCTTCTTCTCAAATAGGCAAAAGGCATGGGGGGATGAGCAGTTTTGGAGGACTTGATCAGAAGCTGCTTTCAGAACAAGACGAGTACGGGGAGGAATACAACGAGTTCCAAGTCTACTTAATCCAATATCCGAAGAAACTTACAAGTTTTGGAACTCACGATTTATTGGATTACTGGAAGAGTCAAGAAGCACAATTTCCCATACTTGCAAAAATGGTCAGCGATATATTGACAATTGAAGCTTTATCAGTTGCGTCGGAGAGCGCTTTCAGCCAGGGAAGATTTCAAATTGGAGATCACAGACATTCATTGAGAGAAGAGGCAATGGAGATAGGAGTTCTTTTCAGGGAGTGGATCAGAGTAGAGCGAAGAAACTTTGGAATACCAGAACTTTCGCAGAAAAAAGACAGAGGGTATCTGGATCAAATTTTGAGCGACGGAACAAGTGAAGACGGGAATCAAACAGCCAATGAAACGGAAGATGAAGAAGATCAAGACGAAAACGATGAACCGGAACAACAACAACCTGTTCCTAAGGAAAAGCCTACGGCTATCTTAAAAAAATTAGCCAGCATATTTAAAAGAATGTAATTTTCTACATCAGAATACACATTAATAAAATTGCTCCAAGTTCACAACTCTTGTCTTTTTATTTTTTATTTTTTTACTAAATTTGTATATATTTCAAGGTTTGAATCTAATTATAAACTTTGAAACTAATTCAAAGTTTGCAAGAATATTATTATAACTTCTTTAATTCTAAGTTTTAACTTTGAAACATACTTTTCATTTCAAATATATATATACAAAGTTAGTAATATTTTATTGTTACATTTTCAAAAACTTATAATTTCCTTCTTCTACAAAGTTTATTATGTCTTCTTATTTTTTATTTTTTTTACTAACTTTGTATATATTTCAAGGTTTGAATCTAATTATAAACTTTGAAACTAATTCAAAGTTTGCAAGAATATTATTATAACTTATTTAATTCTAAGTTTTAACTTTGAAACATACTTTTCATTTCAAATATATATACAAAGTTAGTAATATTTTATTGTTATATTTTCAAAAACTTATATTTCCTTCTTCTACAAAGTTTATGTCTTCTTATTTTTTATTTTTTTACTAACTTTGTGATGTGCTGGAGAATTTCGGCACATTTTGATACTAATTGCTTAGATTTTAACTTGTTTTAAATGCAATTTCCCTCGGTACTTATGTAATTTTAGTATTTTTTGCAGTGTATGAGGTGTAAGGACTTAAGAGCATGGAAAAGAGTTCAAAAAGCAAAGTTTAACGTCAAAAATGCGATCGCATCTGTGATCGCATAACGTGTTTGCGGGCCACGTAATGCACACAGAGATCGCAGACCAAAACAGAATCCTGGTATAGGGAGTCAAATTCTTCAGGACCTTAATTTCCCCAAAGAAAAACATGCATGATGTGCTCCCTGCACCTCTAAGTGGAAGAAAAATAAAAAAAATAAAGGGATTGGAAATTGATCTTTTTTTTTTCTTTCTTACAATTATCATTCAGCAAATATTATTACAACAACAACAATAATAAATTTAGTGTAATTTCATAAACAAAGTTTGGAGAGGGTAGTATGTATGCAAATCTTACCAGCAATCTTGTAAAGATATAGAGACTATTTTCAATAGACCATCGGCTAAAGAAAAGCATAATCACAACAGTTATAATAATAAATACGGTAGTGGAGAAGCCATGAAAAAAGCAGAAATAACAACAAGATAATGAGATAATCGAAGAACAAGAAACAACTGGTAGTATCAAAATCTAAGGAAAAGAAAATACGTGAATAATACAGATATATCAAGTATATTAGATAGATGCTCGCTACCTACTAGCCTTCTACCTTAATTCTCGACCTCCACACTCTCCTAGTAGGGGCATTTCTTCGGTAAGTCGCAGCTGTGCTATGTCATGCCAAATTACCTCTCCCTAATACTTCTTAGGCTTACCTCTACCTCTCCTCAAACCTGCCATTGCCCAACCTCTCACATCTCCTTACTGAGGAATCTGGACACCCCCTCTTCATATGCTCAAACTATCTTAAACTTGCTTCTCGCATTTTATCTACTACGAGGCTCCACCTTGTCCCGAATATTTTCATTCCTAATCTTATCTCTCGTAGTACGCCCGCACATCCATCTCAGCATCCTCTTTCTGCTATTTGCATCTTCTGGACATAAAAAATTCTTGACTGACCAATACTCTGCTCCATACAACATAATCGGTCTAACAACCACTCTGTATAACTTACCTTTTAATTTTGGCAGCGCGTTCTTATCACAAGACACTGGATGCTAGCCTCTATTTCATCCACCCTTTCCAATACGATGTGATATCATTGCTGATCTCCCCATTTCCTCGGATTATCGATCCAAGATACCTAAAGCTTTCTCTCTTGGGGATAATTTGTGAATCAAGCCTCACTTAAGCCTCATGAGTTATGTCATTGAATTTGCACTCCAAATACTCTATCTCAATGCTGCTCAACCTGAAACCTTTCGGCTCCAAGGTATGTCTCTTAACCTCCAGCCTAATGTTAATACTGGCTGGCGTATCAGTACTATGTCATCTGCAAATAATATCCACCATGACACCCCCCTTGAATGTGATGCGTCTGTGCATCCATCATTATGACAAATAAAAATGGGCTAAGAGCTGATCCGTGGTGCAACCCCATCATGACTAGAAAAAGTCCCGACTTTCCTCCGACAATCCTTACCCTAGTCTTGGCTCCCTCGTGCATGTCCCTAATCACCCTAGTATATTTTACATGTATACCTCTAGTCTCCAAACATCTCCATGAAACCTCTTTTGAGACTTTATTGTATGCTTTTTCTAAACCAATGGACACCATATGAATGCGTCTCTTCCTCTTCCTTTACTGCTTCACCAGTCTCCTGACAAAGTGAATGACTTCTGCAGTCGATCATGCAGCATGAATTCGAACTAGTTTTCGAAAATAGGCACACTCCATCTTACCTTTATCTTCACTATCCTCCGCCAGACTTTAGTGGTATGGCTCAGAAAACATTGGACAGTTTTAATGTATAGTGTAAAAATCCAGATCATTTTTAGGCGGTATAAATTGGAGGGAGTAAACCTTGCATTATGGAACTTTTACAAGCTCGTGAATCAGATGGCGAAGAGCCTCATATAAACTTCTACACCAACCTACAATGTTCATGATTTTGCAAATGTTTAGCCATCTAAACTAGGTCGTTAGAAAGTATAGACAACTTCATGTGCTTGAGGTTATTTTGTATTTTATTCTTGGCAAAGCACATAAAACGGTCCTTCTAAATTGTCCTCAACAATTAAGTAGACATCTCGATTGAACTCATTTTCAGTTAGATATTTCAATCCCTTTTAAAGTAAGTCAACTAAATACTAATCTTGTTAGCCTACCTTGGTTGAAATACACTCTCGGAGATAATCAAAAAATTATTTATTATACACACGTTGCTAAACCTAAAAATTTAAAATTAATAAAAAACAAAAATTCCTAATAAACTAACAAATCGAGAAATAATTATTATTAGACGCATGGCTAAACCTAAAAAAATTAAATTATATAAAAAAATCAAAAATTCCTAATAAACTAACAAATCAAAAAAATTTCACATGTGCCATTTTCCCAAGAAAATGACACCTTTAATTTATTAAAAAAAAAAAAAAGCAGGAAAAACTGTGAAGCTCTTCCCCAACCTACCTGCTTCTTCTCCCCTCCCCCTCCTTTTCTTTTTCTTCCTCACTGAAGATCAATAGTTAGACTGAAAAATGCTCTTTTGGCTACCACCCCTTGTTTGTGTCTTTATCCTTGAACGATAGCAAAACTTTTCTTTTCCCACAATTCTTTGGAAAAAATTTCAAATCAGTGATTGTCTCTTCGATGTTGTCTCTTCATTGTCCTTCATTTTCAGTTTACTCTTTTAATAGATCCTATGATCCTTTTGTTTTTCTATCAATTTCTATTATTTTGTTTGTCCATTTATAATTTTTGGAATTGCTGGTACTTGATGAGTCATATTTATTTAGTAGGCGTTTAATCATGAATTTCAATTTTTTTTTTCAAATTTAAAATTTCATTAAAATTTGAATTGAAAATGAAATTGTGTTTGGTTATAATTTTTACAACATATTTGGATGTCTTTTATTCAACATATTTTGCAATTAAACACTAGCAACCTTTTCATTTTCAATTAAAAAAATGGTTCTCACCAGTTTTTCAAATTTGAAAATGTATTTTCAAGTTGTTACAACCCGTAATTTCGTATGTTAGATTACGCTGTAAGATAATCTATATATATATATATAGCCTAAGAACCAGAAAACAGTTCAAGAGTTAAGAAAAGAGCAAAAGGCTTCGCAAAGTTGGATATGCTACCGCAAAACTCACATGCGGGCCGCATATCCAACTCTGAAATCGCAGACCAACACAGATTTCTGGACAAAAACCAGTGCCAGAAATGCAGTCCTAAGTGCGATCGCATTTATGGAATGCGAACCCATATTGCACTTAATGCATCGCAAACTGAAACAGATTTCTGGGCAGAAATCTATGTCAGGAATGCGGTCAGTATGCGACCGCATACTGAAAATGCGGACCGCAAAATAGACCTCCTGTGTCGCAGAATGAGACAGATTTCTGGGCTGAGTTTCGCGTCCAAAATGCGAACCGCATGTTGGTTCTGCGATGAAAATGCGGTCGCAGACCTGTAGGCATCAGACACGTGTATCACTTATTGACTGACCTATAAAAGGGGCCTAGACCGGTTATTTCATCATTTTTTGAAACCCAAAACCCAGTGAAACCCCTGCGACCCCTTGTCAAAATACCACGCAAACTTTAACCAATTTCTCCTTCTTCCAAGTTCTAAATTGGGGAAAGAATCTAGAAATTGAAGAATTAGGGAAAAGCCCTAACTGATTTTCCTCTCTTTCAAGCCCTAATGGAGAGTAAAACCTAGGAGTTGAAGAACCAAGGAAAAAGGGCTGAGTTATCCCACATGCAAGGTAAGTTACTACTATCTTTATACACCCTTTCTCCTAGGAATTCATGGTATTTCATTCTATGCATGTAAGAACTCATGGGATGGTGATTGGAAGCCATGAGTTCAAGTTAACTAGTGATAATGGACTGGGTTATGGTCGTTTTGGGTTGCTATTGAGTTGCATGTCTTACTACCATTGTTGTGGAGTTTTGGAGGAAGAAGGGTGTGGAGGAACACCATATAAATTTAGGGCTGAAGTTGATTATAACCATAACATTTAGAGAATAACGATAAGATCGTTCTTTCATTGTAGACTAAGGAAATTGTAACTGTGCGAAGCTTGAAATCGGCACAGAGAATACCAGGTATGTAAGACCATCCCTTTCTTTCTTTTGCACGACTCCGTTTATACATGATATAATGAACAAGCCCCAAAAGTTACTCTACTCTTAGAAGGTAGGAGTGCTTATATTGTTTCCCCTCTTATGGGAGGATTGATATGTTATTATTTCTTCGACCTTACGTCACCATGAAAGTATGATTCATATGAGTCCAGCATGCATTATCTATTTTACTTTACCACGCCGCGCCATAGTCGGCCGGGCAGGAACCTATTGTGCAACTATATATATGCATATGTTTTACTCTATTTAGTCGCGCTATAGACGATAGCTATTTTACTTTACCGCATCGCGCTATAGTCGGCCGAGCAGGCACCTATTGTGCAACCACTGATCAGTTGGGTATGATGATGAGGAGGCCCACAGAGGCATATGTACATGAGGATAATGAGGCCCACAGAGGCGTATATATGTATATGATGATTTTAAAAGAATTTATATATATATATATATATATATATATATATATGTATGTATATATGTATATGCATATGCACGTCAGGCATGACCCGGTTGGTCGCCCTTAGAGGCATTCAGACGGTACAGGTTGTATGTTTCTTATCCTGATGCATATTATTGTTCTTATATTATGTTTCCTGTCTTACATACTCAGTACATTATCCGTACTGACGTCCCTTTTGCTTGTGGACGCTGCATGTCGTGCTGCAGGTCCGGATAGACATATAGACGAAGCTCCGCCGCCACAGTAGGCTGCTCAGTTCAGCGGATATTGGCAAGATTCATCCTCCGGACTTGCCGTGGTCTTGGTACGCATTTTGTCATAGGCATTTTGGGCATGTCGGGGCCCTGTTCCAACACAGGTTGTATTGTTGTCTTCTTGTAGAGGCTCATAGACAATAGACAATGGGTTGACTTATGTACAATTGTATTGCCTCGTCGGCAAATGTATTTTGTTGTATAGCTTTTGCATTGCAGCCTTATTGGCCATGTTATGTATATCAGCATATTCATGTCATTGTATGGTGCTTCAGCCGATATGTATACATGTGTAGTTATAGAAAAGTTTCAGTCGATTATGATTATCGTTACCATTCATACTGGCATCATCGACCTCATAGATAGTAAAGGAAGTAAGATAACAGGTATGCCGGCACTCGGCAGGTAGGGTCCGGGTGCCCGTCGCGGCCCTCTGGCTTGGGTCGTGACACAAGTGAGATTGAAAAAACTATAAGATTTTGATAACCAAGTATTGTTTTCAAAAATAAAAAAATTTCAAAAGAAAAAATTCTTATGTCCAAACGAGCATTAATTTTCGGATTCATGATAATCACTTTGGATTCTTTAAGTTTTAATCATTTTCATTTGAAAGCTAATAGATATGCAAATATTTGCAGTAAAAATACACAAATGGTTGTGAGGCTTTGAGCTAATGGCACCCCTTTCAATCCTTCAATTTTTCTTAGGTTATTTACTTTTGAAACAATGGAGGTGCGGAGGGTGACAGAAACCATGAAGAAGATGAACTAGTATGAGAAGGAGGAGAAAAAGGTGAATCCACATATGAAAAATAAAAAACATACTTTTACGTGCTTGACTAGCTCAAATTGGAGTATAAAAAATGCGCGTTGCCATGTCATCACGAGGGATCTATGAGATACATTTCTGCTAAGAAAAGGTGTCTAGTTGGCTAATGATATTGTTGGGGTGTCTATTTGGTTGTTATGGTCAATTTAAAGGCGTCGTTTACGTATTTCATTTTTTTTATTTAGGTTATTACACCAACAATATGAATATTTTTTTAAATATTAGTGTAGTTGTTTACCCGTAATGTGTATAATGGTTTACCCCATTATTGTCTAGGTTACTTTTTCGAGTTCGGGCCCTTCAACACTGGTGGTGCTTCCGGAATATGGTCCATTCGAGCTTGGAAATCTTTCGAGTTCTGATCCATTCGCTCGTTCATTTCCCTCACGAACCTCATGAGTTCGATTTTAAAAGGATCATTGAAATTGTCATTACCGGTTCCACTGCCGATCCCCCCTTTGTCGAAGCCGACCTCACCCCTCGGGGTGTTGTTATCAACTCTTTGAGCTGTTTGATTTGCGGGAGCGCCAGGACGAATAGGGCCTCTTCCATTTGCATTGTTGGAAGCACCTGACAGTGCCTGCTTTAGTTCCGTCATGGCCTGGTCTTACCTTGAGATGGCCCATGATGGCCTTTTACTGCTCTCTCAAGACCCTCACTATTTCTGCAACGTGCTCGTCCTCAGATTCATCGGGAGTTGTCTCCCGCACATGTCGGAGATTTCGCGCGCCATGTACCGGAGTTGCTACGCCTTCCTCGTTGCGGGTGTCACAGATCGAATCCTCATGTTGAGGCAGATATTCTTGCGCCTTAACGTTGTGTGTTATGTTGACATCATTAGCTGCCATTTTTTCAATTTTTGCTAATGAAACAAAGAATCAAACAAGTTAGTAATAGATACGAAGAACAACTGAATTACACAGCTGTCTAAGCCTCATGATGGGCGCCAAATTGTTTAACTGTAAAACGGTGCAGTTGAATTTATTACGTGGTTTATAGACAAGCGAACTGATTTGATCCAAAAATGATAAATAAATTAAATAAGAATACAAGACTTAGCATTGAAATCGAGATAAATAGCAGATAGCCTGGTTCTTGGTGCAAGGCTTCCGAAGACAGCAATAAGAACAATGTTAAACAGAAAATAAAGTATTATTAGCTTGAGAATAATGTGTAGCATAAGTTTGCTAGAGATTTCGTGTGTTTCAATAGTTGTTGAAGTCACTATTTATAGCTATACCTAGGGAACAAGGTATTAGGATCAAGCCCCTCCTAAATGACAATAATGGAGGTCATTGATGAATATGTAACGGCAGGTCATGAATGCCAAAATTCTCTTCAACGACTGTGTATTTAATATAGAGGAATATTGTTCATTAGATGTCATCTAGTGATAAATATTCGTTTGCTTCCATTAACTATGTCCCCTTCGGGATCTACCTAGTACCAACTGAAGATGTTGTCCTCGGTCTTGGATTCCACTCGCTTCATCTTCCGTCTGCCTCCGGTTCCATGTGTCACGCTATCATTCAAGCATTTAATATAAACCGATCTTTACCCTATACCGATAGTCCCCTTGCTTTCCGGTGGCACGTCTTTGTGTCAACGAGAAGTTGGTGAAGATTCCTTTCTTGACGGAAAATTTTCTGAACCCTTCTGAAAAGTTTCTGACGCTTGATAAGACGCTCATCTCCTCGCATTTAATACCCCGAATACATGTTACTTCATGGTTTAGAAATATTTTTGCCGGTTCTCGAGGTAATTATGGTCATGATTTTAGTCTCTTATACCTTTACTTATACGCCCCATTCTTCTTCTTTCACTTCTAACAGTTTCATAAACTCTCTCAACTTCTTTGCATTTAACTCCCTTCTGCTTTCTTCTTTCCTTGTTCTTCTTCAAAAAACTCTATCATCTCCTCCTCATTATGGCTTCTTATACTAATTCTTCCAAGAATTTTGGTCTTCTCTTCGGTAGGGCATGAAGAGTAGCAAAGACAAAGAGGTCGATGTTGATGTTGATCCTCCCATGGTGAGCACCATTATTCCCAAACATCTCAACACAGCCAAGGACTTCGAATAGAAGTTCCCTACTTTTTTAATTACACTAGGCAGTTTTCCCAGGGTTAATTTTCATAAATACAACATAACGTACAAAAATGTAGGGGGACATATACCTTACCTCCCAGAAGAGAATGTGTGCACTCTTGGTCATCCAAGCATGACAATCAAGTATGCTTAAACAGCTATGATAGGTTAGACCTATGATGATGTAATGGTCTATCTTATAGTATCGATAGACAATCATATGTACAAAAACAGTGTAAAGTAAATGTAGGTCAACTATACAAAAAAGTACGTATGTTCCTAAATCTACTAAGTGAGTGGGTTGAAATAACATCCTCCATGTGCAATGGGATCTATTTCTAGCAAAAAAAGAAAATCTTCTAAGTTTGTGTATCTGATATTAAGTAATAGCAATCTTCAACTTTGCTTTGGCATTGATAGCAAAGAAAGCAGGATTGAAGATGGCTAGCAAAAGGGGGCCATGTAACTGGGCAGTAGTACTGACACTGTCTGAAATGTGTGTAGAGAACTGAGTTGCCTTCATGTTCCAGTGAGTGTTGTGACTAGTATGCTGAGAAGTGTTCTGTTGCTGGGGTCTGAATAACCAATGCAGGTGAGGTAGGTTTGTGCCCCTAAGGTCTTCCTGCCTTGGTGACTGCTACTGATGTCTGCTGCTGCCATTGTGGATGCTGCTGAAGTGGTGACTGAGTTTTTGTCTGCTGCTGCTACTGTTGCAATCTTGTGTTCTACATGTGATATCTAATAAATGTAACTCCTTTTGAGTCAGTACAGGTATGGCTGACTGGATTAGTTTGTTTCTGAGGCTGCTGCATTCCTTAGAGTCTTCATGTGTATCTGTGTGTTGGTTCTGTTGATTTCTGCCTTGTAGTATCTGCTGAGGTGGTGTGTGTCTGTTTATCTTGCTGCTGCTACTGTTGTTGTTGCTGCTATTGCTGCTGCTGTGAACTTGTATGTTGTCTGTCTGGTGCTTGTGAGTGTGCTACATTGTGTTGGTCCTATGAACAATAGTATGGAGGGGGTTCCATGGCGATTGCTGCAATTGCAATAGGATGAGCACTAAGAGTGCTGATACGACACATTGCAATTATAGCAATAACCTGAACCAATCCAATGTATCTGCTTTTTGTGTTTCTGTAACTTGTGGCTTCTATTGTGCTTCTGTGATTTATAGTATCTGCTGAGATGGTGATTGTATGTATGTCTTGCTGCTGCTGTGAGGCTGTGTGATGTGATGATGCATGTGAATGTAGTGACTGGTGGTTCCATCTTCTTCTGACTCGGTAGTAGAGTGGCTGCCTGGGTTGGTGTGCTTTTGATATTGTGGTTTCCTGTTGAAACTGTGATTGAGAGTAAAAAGTAGGGTCCTAGGTGATTGGGGTAATTGCAATAGATTGAGCACTAAGAGCGCTGATATCACACATTGCAATTGCAACAATATCCTGGACCTGTCCTGTTTACCTGCAATGTTCATCATGAGGATTGAAAGAGAGGGGTTTATGACTTTTGTGATAGCAATGGTGTTTTTGTCTTCTGTGTTGGTTCTATGTTTATGACTGCTGGAGTTGTTGGAATTGTGAGTGTGCTTGTTCTGTTGTTGCTGTGGTAACTGGTGTGACATGATGTGCAGTGTATGTGTTAGGTGTATTTGTGGGTGCTGAGAGGTGACTGTTTGTGATTTGTGAGGATGTTGTTTTGTGGGAGACTGTTTTATTTTTGAGGTGGTCTGCATTGCAATTTTATAACAAGCAAAGAGGGAGGTGATGATCCTGGAGTATTGATGCAGTTGCAATAGGATGACATGAAGGATGCTGATACCACACATTGCAACTGCATCACTGTCCTGGATCTTTTTACTGTACTTGCAAAAAAAAAAAAAGCAAATTAGTTAGTGAAATATAGCTGTTGCCTTCATTGGAGGGACTGATGGTCAATTCTCCATTTGTGTTCTTCTGGCTTTTGTCTTCAACAATAGTTTTCCTTAGGTTCTTGTGTGTTATAGCGAGAAGAAATTGATGGTAACTGTTACAAGTGAAGGAGTTTTGGGGTTGGTGTTGTTGTAGTATGTACAGTCTGGTTGGAAATGTCAAACAGTTGTGGATGTTGTCTTTGGTATAGAACATAGTTGGGAGTGCTATACTGTCATCTTTTTTTCAAAGATTGTTACTAGTGTTTTGGTGTATCTCAAGTAGAATGAGCACAAAGTCTAATACCACACACTTAAGATGCAACAAAAGTGTAAAATCTTGTACCTGCAAAAATAAAAACAATATTAGAGAAAATGTCCCTAATGCTCTATTCCACTGCCAATTTGTTCTGGCATTGCTGCTGTGTTGTTGCAGTTGAGTTGTTGGCATTGGCTTTATAGAGGTTTCCTTGTTAGTTATAACAATTAGCTCAACTTTGTATCACTTGTGGTGGTAGGATAGTCCCTACTTCAAACCCTCAAACTTGGGCTATTGGTAAATATCCTTCTCCTATTCGCCCTTCCAGTATTCCCGCTATGAAGGAGGACTATGACTGCCATGCCCTAAACATAATTGCTCCCGATGTGGTGGAGCGTGTAACCTTCACTAAGAAGAGCTTCACGTATGTTTACACGTACCCCTTCACTTTGGGTCCATTTTTTTTGAGCGGGGGACTTGACCCTGTGATTTTGGAATTGTGCCACCGGTACCAGGTTTGTTTGGCTCAGGCGGGCCTCCCGGTGTGGCGAACAGTGGCCTGTCTACGGCGGCTGTGCCTGGAAACGAAGGAGCCTCTCACCTTGGCTCATATGATGAACCTCTACTCCTCCAAAATCTTTCGTAGGGGAGTAATAAACTTCAGCAAGCGTGGCCACCATGGTTTGCTTACTAGCATGGATGACGACAATGATCGTGGATAGATGGAGCGATTTGTCGTCATTGCTACCATGGATACCATTCCGACCCCAACTCCACCCTTACTGCAACTACTTCTTAACCTTCAACACCATCAAATTCATCTCCCTCCACACCAATTATACCTTTATCACCAGCAACTGTTACATCCCCTCCCCCGACCGCAGACGCCTGAAAGAAAGATGTCCCTCCTCCCCAGACCTCCTAACCATGGGAATTTGGGGCATAACTATTCACCTCGTACTGCAAATCCCCGAGGGAGGAGGAATGTGTCTCTCGATCTTAAAGGAGTGCCACCTGCTCTCCAGGCCGGAGGAACATGTCAACTATCTGAAGTTGCTGGCTTCAAAAAAAAAATAAGAAGAAAATACACTCTCTTTCTGGGGAGTGTTTGTTAAATAATTCCATGCACGATGCAGCAGCGATACCGAACTTGTTCTTTCACTGCTTGTGTTCTACTTGACTTGTTATGACAGGCTTTCTAACTTTGGTATTTGCTTCGCAGGCCAACTTCCTTGCTTTCAAGGGCATTCAAAGATTGATCCTCGACAAAGAGGGACTTAAGACCGAGCGGGATTAACTGTTGGCCATTAGGAATCAACTTGTCGTGCGCCTCCCAGTGCTAGAGGCGAAGGCTGCTGAAGTGGCAGAGCTTGAGGCCGGGTTGCAACAGAGTGAGCAAGATGTGATGGCTCACAGTCAAGAAGCCACTCAGCTTCATGCATAACTTTAAGATGCAAAGGCTAGGTGGGCTGAATTTCAGGATGCCACTCTTGGTGCTACCGAGTGCGAGTCTACCTCCGTTGAACGAGCAAATAATTTAGAGGCATCTTTAAATTCCAAAGCTGAAGAGGCTGTGACTGCCAAGGAGAAGCAGGCCCGGATGGAAGATAGGTATAAGAGGATCATGGATCAAAATAAGGTTCATATAACCACAATCTGTGATCTCGATCTTAGCCTTAGCGCCATGAGATCTGAGTGGGATGGCCTTCTGACCGTGGTTGGTATGCTTAAAGCAAAACTTCAGCACTAAGGGGATTCCCTCATTATTGAAAAAAAACAATCTATGTACCACATGAGGAGAAAAGCCTTGGAAGAGGCCAAAGCAGGCGTTATTGATATCGATGATGACATAGTCAAGGCCCGAACATTGGAGTTAGCTGCTCGAGAATGCCTCCCGACTCAGTGTGATTCAACTGATTCTTCTGGTTCTGGTTTCGAGTCCTCAGGAACCGAGGAGGAACTTGAAGATCATAATAATGAAGGCTAGGATCCTGCACGGTGGTAGATCCGCCTACTTCTCCTCCGGGCGTAGATACTTCTCTTCCTCGAGTTCCGGTGGCGATGTAGTTTAGCCTTTTTGCTTTCTTTTTTCCTTCGTTGTTTCTCTTTTTGTATTTTTGTACTTATGCCACTTGGCATGTTTGATAAATAAGAGTACTTTTTGTTTAAGCATTACACAAAGTTCATTCTTTTTTGCATCTAATTTAGCTAGGCTCCAGGTGTATTTCCCTCGATAGCATTTGGGTTCCGGGCATAAACTCTTCTGGAACCAACCCTTTACTATGAGGGTCTTATAAGAGAGGGCTCTCTTATGTTTATGGTGCTCTTGAAGAGGACGTTTCCTGTTCATTCTGGCACTAGTATTTGAAGTCCTTAGTTAACTTTCAAATGATAAAGTCAATTCATCGTTTGGACAAGAAACAAGATAAAAATAAATGGACTTTATTTTATTCCTTCTATCTTCAAAAGTATATAAACATTCATTTTCTGAAAGAAAAAAAAAAGAAATTGCCAATACATGTGGCTAATTTATACAACTTGTTTCTACGGGGCTAGTTGTGCAGTCTCCGGTCCCGATGAGACATTATTGTTCCCCGGTCTCACATTCCCGATTTTTGTGACAATCAGGTTGCCGCATTTTCATACTATTCCTCCAGTATTCGAATCCAAAGAATGAGAATTAGAGCACTGGAACTCTTGCTCCTTTAAGGAAAAACACTAGTGAATGGTTGGATAAGCTTTTGTTAGATGGCAAGTTTCGTGTCCCGTTAGGAACTTTGCCGTCGAGCCAAAGATTATCTAACTACCCCCTAGTGGCTTGTGGTTTTAGTGCCTTGTTATTTGAAGGTCTTAAGTTATATGATGATGTTCCTTTTGTAGTATGCTTTCCGTTGTTGTCTCGTTAAAAACTTTGCTAGAAAAACCCAATTGGGACAAAAGCTGGCGAAGGGGAAAAAAGTGCAGCACATACTTTCAATATAAGCAGGACCCATCAGCAGTAAGACCTTTTGAGGTGAGTCACGTTCCAGCTGCTCGGCGATTTGACTCATCAGCAATGCTTTATTATTTTCTTCTTTGTCCGCCCCAAAATATCGTATGGTTGGTTCTCCTACTTCCACCAGGATCAAAGCTTCTGCACCATATACGAGAGAGAAAGGTGTCTCTCCCGTGCTCGAGTTGGCCGTCGTCCAGTATGCTCATAACACTCCTGGAAACTCTTCGGGCCACTTGCATTTGGCTACTTCCAACCTCTCTTTGAGGTTTTTTATAATCATCTTATTGGTTGATTCCGCCTGCTCATTTGCGCTCGGATGGTATGGTGAAGATGTGATTCTTTTAAATTTCAGGTGTTCAAGAAAATTTGTGACCTTGGAGCCTATGAACTGTGGCCTATTGTCGCAGGCAATCTCCTTCGGTATTTCGAACCGGCAAATTATGTTTTCCCATAGGAAATCGACCACTTCGCACTTACCGATTTTTTGGTAAGGACGTGCTTAAACCCATTTAGTAAAATAATCAGTTAAAATTAAAAGAAATCTTACCTTCCCGAGACCCAGTGGCAGCGGCCCGACTATATTCATCCTCCATTTAATGAATGGCCATGGGAACAGTACCGAATGCAAGACCGGTTGGTGCACCAACTGTGAGTGGCACTGACACTTGTCGCATTTCTGAATGAATGCCTTCGAATCTTGCTCCATCAGGAGCCAGTAGTATCTGGCCCTAACTAATTTTAGGACCAACAATTCTGCACCAGAATGGTTCTCGCAAGGGTGTTGCTTTATATGGTTCTAATGAACCAACATTAAATTTTGAAATATCAGTTAATCAGTCATACCTTGTGGCTTTTGAAATAATATTCTATATTGGATTTTTATTGCTTTTGCTGTCAAATCGCCCATTTATCCCCCTACACACATGGTTACCAGATACAGATGGAGAAGCACATTATAGTACTTGTATGCTTCTATCCGGAATCTTACTAAAAATGGGAACGTATGGATTAATTCGAATCAATACGGAATTATTACCTCATGCTCATTCTATATTTTCTCCTTGGTTGATGATAATAGGTACAATACAAATAATCTATGCAGCTTCAACATCTCTTGGCCAACGGAATTAAAAAAAAAAAAGAATTAGCATATTCCTACTAATTTTAGGACCAACGATTCTGCACCAGAATGGTTCCCACAAATTCCTTCATGAACCTCTCTCATGACGTAGTCAGCCTCGAGCTCCTAACATCGGGCCAACGGTCCTTGCAACGGCCTTCTAGATAACTTCCCTCCCTAGAAGTTGTAATGAGCTGCTTTGGTGAGGAGTTCTCGGGATAACTTTGGGTCTCGGGCAGCTTTCCGTGCTCAAGGTAATAGATGATCTCATTCCTCCAGTCCCAGATTAGGTTGGTTGTATTTACTTCATAATAACCGTCCACATCCAGTACTGAATGCATGAGCTGTACAATAGTACCAGAATCTGATCCCTTCATCTCTGTGGACGATCCCAAATTGGCCAATGCATCTGCTTCTATGATTTCTTCTCTCGGGATGCGGGTGATTGACCATTTCTTGAACCATGCGAGCAAAATTTAAATTTTAATCACATATTATTGCATGCGTTCCTCCTTTGTGTCAAAAATCCCATAAACTTGGTTTACCACCAGCTGCGAATCACATTTGATTTCTGTGACCTCGGAGCCAAGTCCCCCAGCTAATTCGAGTCCTGCAATCAATGCCTCATACTGGGCTTCGTTGTTTGTCAAAGGAACATTTTTTATGGCCTGCCTTAGGGTTTCTCCCGAAGGCGTGATTAGGACCGCCCCAAGCCCAGACCCTTTCACATTGGAAGCTCCATCCATGAATAGGATCCAAACTCCTGATGTTATTTCCGACACCATCACCGCTTCTTTTGCGGCCAAAGGCAGTAGCCCAGGACCGAAATCGGCCACGAAGTAGGCCAAAACTTGTGATTGATTGCAGTCTTGGGCTTATTCTTAATATCAAATTCACTAATTTCAACTGCCCATTTGGCTAGCTGACACGACAACTCAGGTTTGTGAAGGACATTCCGCAGGGGAAAGGTTGTCACTACGGCTATAGGGTGGCACTGAAAATAAGGCCTAAGCTTTCGAGACGTGACTACGAGAGCTAAGGCCAATTTTTTGAGGTGCATATAACGAGTTTCCGCTCCCGACAAAATTTTGCTAACATAATAGATAGGAGATTGTATACCTTCGTCCTCCAGGACTAGAACAGCACTTATCGCTACCTCCGAGACCGCTAAGTATATTAGCAACTGTTTGCCTTCCTCTAGTATTGGTAGTAACGGAGGGCTCGATAGATACTGTATCAGGTCTTTTAAGGCCCGCTCTTCTTCAGAAGTAAGAAGAAGTGATGACATTTTTTTGAAGTCCAAGAATGAACCCGGTTAGAGCGGCTAGTCTTCCGGTTAGCCTTTGGACTTCATTCACGCTTGTCAGCTGGTCTCGGATATCCTCGATGGCCTTGATCTTATCGGGATTTACCTCGATCCCTCTTTGTGACACACGGAAACCCAAGAATTTTCGGAGCTAACTCTGAATGCACATTTCTCGGGATTGAGCTTAATGTTGTGCTTCCTTAGGATATGAAAGGTTTCCTGGAGGTGTTTTAAATCGTCACCTGCATTCAAAGACTTGACCAACATAGCATCTATGTGTACTTCCATTGTCTTACCTATTTTTTTTTCGAACATCCTGTTCACGAGCCTGATAAGTGGCTCCGACGTTTTTAAGCCCGAAAGGCATCACATTTTAACAATATGTGCCAAATTTCGTTATGAACGAAGTCTTTTCTTGATCCTCCAGGTTCATCTTAATTTGACTGTTCCCGGAATAAGCATCAAGGAAACTCATCAACTCATGTCCGGCCGTTGCATCAATCATTTGATCAATGTTTGGCAATGGAAATGAGTCTTTTGGGCACTCCTTAATCAAATCTTTGTAATCTATGCATATTCGAATTTATTATTATTTTTCGGAACTACAACTAAATTAGCTAGCCAATCGGGATACTTTACCTCCTGAATTGAATCGATGTCAAGTAATTGAGTTACCTCTTCTTTGACAAACCTGTTTCTGACCTCGGCTATCGGCGGTTTTTTGCCTTACCGGTGGGACGCTTGGGTCCAGGCTTAGCTTGTGCACGGCCAGCTCTAGTGGATTACCTGTCATATATGTGTACGACCATGCAAAACAATCAACATTAATTTTATGGAAATTAATAAATCCTGACCTGGTCGCGTCTGTTTCTTCCGGTACCAGAAAATATCTTAGTACCTGGTAGGGTTCCATCGACTCCTCCCCTTTGTCATCTTTGCTCTGTTCGGGAGCAGGCGTCAGTTCCTGTAATTGCTATGCGTTGAGTTCCTTCCCTTTACTTCTAGAAATTGATACCGCATTCATTTCCCTTGCCACCGATTGGTCCCCTCTTATTTGTTTGATTCCTTATGGAGTCAGGAATTTCAGCATTTGGTGATATGTTAATGGCACGATTTTTATCTCATGTAACCATGGTCTGCCGAGAATTATGTTATAGCCCATGTCTCCGTCCACCACTTCAAATAAGGTAATCTTCGTGACCCCTTCGGCGTTCGTGGGCAGCAAGATCTCCCCTTGGGTCGTCACACTTGCTAAGTTGAATCTCGCAAGGAGTTTTGTTTCCAGAATGATGCTTCCGGTTAGCTTGGCTTGTTCTAGCACTCTCCATTGAATGATGTTGGCTGAACTTCCTAGGTCAACCAGAACATGTTTAATCTTGAAATCTAAAATGTTAAGAGAAATTACCAGGGCATCGTTGTGCGGTAGAAGAAGTCCATCCGCGTCTTCTTTCGTGAAGGTGATATCATCTTCGGAGACTTCTTAGAGTCTCTTAGTATGAGTCACTGATACCTTTGTCTTGTTGACTGTCGATAAAGTTACACCATTGATCTCGTTCCCCCCGAAATCATGTTGATAATTAGTTGAGGAGGATCTTCCCCTATCTCGAGGGCTCTATGTTCTCTCAGCTGCGGTCGTAATGTTCTTTGCCCGGCCGCTTAAGAATTCCCTGAGATGGCCGTTCTTTAATGGCGTTGCAACCTCCTCGCACAGATGTCGACAGTCCCCAGTTTGGTGGCCATAGTCCCATGATATTTGCACCATAAATTAGGATCTCTCTGTCTAGTATCGGATCTCATCGGCCTTGGGAACCATGCTTCCTTGATGTTTCTCATTGCCGATACCAGCTCCACTATGCTAACACTGAAATTTTAATCGGACAGCCTGGGATAAGTGGAATCCCGGGAACTGATACCTCTTTTTCCTGCAATGACCTTTTGTTTCGGCCGCGGTCAGCTCTTCTATTGGGGGCGAACCTATCCACCCACCGGAATCCTTTGCTGTTGCATCCTTCGACCCTCACGTAGGGCAAGAAACAGCCCTTAGAAGATCGCCGATCCGTATCAAACTCATCTTTTAATTTATCCCTGTTCTTTTCTCGGTCCCGACCCTTAGTTGATGCCAAGAACCCGAGTTGATCATCTTCTATCTTTATCTTTGATTCATAACGGTTATGGACATCCGCCCATTTGGTTGTTTAGAACTCGAGCAAGCTTTCTTTCAGCTTTCGGGAAACGTCGAAGCTCCTCGGGTTCAACCCCTCAGTAAATGCCTCAACTGCCTATTCATATGGTATGACCGGTAACAACATCCTTTCTTTGTGAAACCCGATCACGAACTCCTGCAGCAATTCGGGCTCTCCATGTGAAATTTTGATATGTCTGCCTTCCGGGCCTAGACGTTCCTGGCCCTGGCATGGGCCTTGATGAAAGAATCTATGAGCATTTCAAAAGAATCAATTAAGTGTTCGAGTAAGAGTGAATACCATGTCAAGTCTCCGCTCATGAGGGTTGCCCCGAATTTCTTCAGCAGAACCGACTTAATCTCATGTTGGGCCAAGTCGTT
Source organism: Nicotiana obtusifolia (assembly GCA_002018475.1). Lineage (NCBI taxonomy): Eukaryota > Viridiplantae > Streptophyta > Magnoliopsida > Solanales > Solanaceae > Nicotiana > Nicotiana obtusifolia. The sequence continues at coordinate 368,876 of MCJB01001447.1, read as the reverse complement.
TCCTTTCACCTCCCTTATATAAGTTGTGATGTGCTCCTGAGGGTCCGAAATCCCATCATGCTTCGGTATGTTCGGCATTTCGAACCGTTTTGAGATCAATTCTGGTGTTGCGCTAAGTTTGAATGGCAATTGAGTGTAGTTATTCGAGTCCGGGCCCTTCAACATTGGTGGTGCGCGCGGAATCTAGTCCATTCGAGCATGGAACTCTTTCGCATTTTGATCCATCCACTCGTTAATTTCCCTCACGAACCTCATGAGTTTGATTTTAAAGGATCATTGACATTGTCGTTACCGGGTCTGTTGCCGATCCCCCCTTTGCCGAAGCCGACCTCACCCCTCGGGGTGTTGTTATCAACTCTTTGAGCTGTTTGGTTTACGGGAGCGCCAGGATGAATAGGGCCTCTTCCATTCGCATTGTTGTAAGCGCTTGATAATGCCTGCTTTAGTTCTGTCATGGCCTGGTCTTGCCTTGAGAGATGGCCTATGATGGCCTTTTGCTGCTCTCTCAAGACCCTCATTATTTCTGCAACGTGCTCGTCCTCAGCTTCATCAGGAGTTGTCTCCCCCACATGTTAGGGATTTCGCCCGCCATGTACCGGAGTTGCTACGCCCTCCTCGTTGCGAGTATCACTGATCGAATCCTCATGTTGAGGCAGATTTTCTTGTGCCTTAACGTTGTGTGTTATGTTGACATCATTAGCTACCATTTTTTTTTTATATTTTTGCTAATGAAACAAAGAATCAAACAAGTTAGTAATAGATGAGAGGAACAACTGAATTACGCTACTGTCTAAGCCCCACGATGGGCGCCAAACTGTTTACCCATAAAATGGTACAGTTAAATTTATTACGTGGTTTACAGACAAGCGAAGTGATTTGATCCAAAAATAATAAATAAATTAAATAAGAATACAAGATTTAGCATTGAAATCGAGATAAATAGCAGATAGCCTGGTTCCGGGAGCAAGGCTTCCAAAGGAAATAATAAGAACAATGTTAGACAGAAAATAAAGTATTATTTAGCTTGAGAATAATGTGTAGCATAAGTTTGCCAGAGATTTCATGTGTTATAATGGTTGTTGAAGTCACTATTTATAGCTATACCTAAGAAATAAGGTCTTAGGATCAAGCCCCTCTTGAATGACAATAATGGGGGCCATTGATGAATATGTAACGGCAGGCGTGAATACCAAAATTCTTTGCAACAGCGGTGTATTTAATACTGAGAAATATTCTTCATTAAATGTCATCTGATGAAAAATATTCGTTTGCCTCTGTTGACTATGTTCCTTTCCGGATCTACCCAATACCAACTGAAGTTGTTGTCTTCGGTCTTAGTTTCTACTTGCTTCGTCTTTCGTCTTTTTCTGGTTCCATATGTCACGCAATAATTCAAGCATTGAATATAAACTGATTTTTACCTTGTACGGTTGTTTAACTTGAGGTGGTTACTTATGATTTTAACGAAGCTACCAGCCTATTAATGCCAATAATATATTTTAAGAAAATATTGGATGGAATGGCTTGTTTTTAGGTCTGCTATGAGTTTTTAGCCACTACTTATAATGTATTTGAATAATGACCACTTCTCCATTAAAATAAACTAAAAAATAAAAGAAAAAGACTGTTCTACCCTTTACTCTCCATCTCTGTCATAGCTAAAACGTATTTTGCCTTATCGAAGACCGTGTTCACATCCCCCACTAAAGAATCTAATGAAAAGGGCTAGCAAAACTTTCCTATTTACTTGTTTCCCTCTCAAAATAACTTCAAAATGGTGGTATTTTCTTTTTGTTTTGGGACACATGCCATGCCACTTCTTAAGCAAATCTATAAATGCAATTGAAAATGAAAACTCCTTTATTTACAAGCAAAAGCTCCTGAGAATTTGACAACATTGACGGGAGATTCGTACTTATAAAATGCATTGCTGCTAAGACATACAGTTCGTGTTATAAATTCTCCCTTATCTTTTCTTCTTAATTCTCTAAATAATTGTTTCTTAGTTCGTGTTAAACATTCTTCATTATCTTTTCTTCTTAATTCTCTAAATAATTGTTTCATTTTCTTTTTACTTTTCACGATCCATGCAGAATTTTATATGTTTCTCTCTCTCTTCCTTCCCAAACAAGTAATTAAGTATACACACTAGTTTTGTAGTTATCTTGTCTATAAAACCATGAAACTCCACAAACTCTATGACTCTATCAACGAGTTCTCAGTTGTAGAATCACGAACTTCATGACTCCATTCTTGAGTTTTCATTTGTAGAATCACGAACTTCATTACTCCTTCCTTGAGTTCTCTATAGTAGATAATAAACTCCGTGACTCTATTCTTGAGTTCTTAATTGTAGAGCCACAAACTACATGACTGTTGGATTTTTTCTAAAGAGCGTGAATGGGAAATGGCAGATGCACCTCTTGAATTGCACCTCTTCATCTTACTCTTTCATTGTCTATAAATTTAGAGGCTTACCTCATTTTTCAGAATGAAAAATCTGAAAACTTCTTCCCCTTTATTTGACATTGTTGCATTATTTTTCTAAAAGAATATAAATCTCAAGTGTGATTTGTTTCATTTGTTGAGTTTGATGATGTAGTGTCACTATCACAGAACAGTTATTCCTTCATTACTGGAAGCTAGAAATTAATCCAAAACCTTGAGCAGCAATGAAAGGAATAATTCCTTAAGCGTATACAAAAACATTGTGGGTTCCGAATTATTTTTGCATGTTCTGTTTTAAGTTCTAATTTTCTGATGCTCTATTATGGGAACATAATTTTTCCAACAAACTTAAGAAATTTAACTTTATTATTTATATTTTGTGATTGTCTTAGCCTCTGTTGGTTGGAGAGGTGATAGAGAAATTGAAGCGAAAATCATTTCTATCTAAAATGACAGATGTTGATGACAAAGTTGTCGATTCTGTCCGAGGAAATCATGAAAAGTTATGACCAAGACCAACGCTTCCCAAACCAGTGAACCAACCGTTTCTTTGAGAAGAACTAGAAAATTGCCTACAAATTACAGACATGGATGGCTAACTATTATTCCGTAAAAACGTTGTGTTAGTTGGATTAATAAAAGAAGAGGTTTCCTTTTCCTGCGTGGAAAAACAACTCCAAAAGAGACCTTCACTGAAAAAATATACTCGCAACTTTCAAATCATGCGTTTGCCTCTGCTTGCTTGTGGCACTGAACAATGAAAGTGGTGCATATAATGATGACAAATCCTAGGGAGTTCACAACTTGCTGTAAATAAACAAAAGCAAGAGGAAACGAAACGGCGAGGGCATGTGATAATTTTCAAGCACAGTAGAACGCAAAGTGGACAAAGATTTTGATTCTCAAATCATCAATATGTCTCTAATGGTCAAAGACGTGGTTTTGAAATTCATCGTTGTTCTAGTTCATGCAAAAGAGGCAAGTCCACAATAAAATATACCGGGTTTATTTCCTTGACCTTGTTCTTTCTAACTTATTTGTTTCTATCCTTTTGACTTGGTGAAGTCGAATGATAGGATAGAAGTTTTTTCTCAAGATGGTGATTTCAATTTCCATTTGCATGTTGTGGAGATTAGGAATAACATGTGCTTAAAGGATAATTTTATTGTTCCATTTACCAAATAAAATTTGTTTTCATGATATACAATTTAGTAGCATGCATGAAATTGTTTATTTTCAAGGTTGTATGATGTGAATTAGGCTTACACTAATTCTTGAAATATTCTTTAGATCATAAGATATAGTCCATATTTTTTTTCTGCAACGAAAATTAAGCAAAGTACTTAAAAGATTATTGGATCAGTGGCAGAATATTTCTAGGCCAACTATCATGTCCTTGGGATATATATTTGAAATTCTGATATTTCCATATTAAGAATTGTGACAATTCTGTCTTCCAAGAAGTAAAGCTTGTTTACTTCAAAATCATAATGGTACGGATATGGACTTTTGTAGTCCCTTGAACCAAAACAGAATACTGTTAAGGACTATTTGTTGTCCGTGAGGTAAACTGTAATGAAGAATTCTATGGTTCCCTTATCTAATCTAAACTTTAAGATTAAGGAAAAAAAGAACGAAGAAGAAGAAGAAGAAGAAGCAAAGTCGTACATAACATAGTTGCTTCATGTGCATATTTATTCCTTATTAAAGTTCTTTTTTGGTAAAAATTTATTGCCAACACCAAAATTTTATATATACATGTGTGTGTATACACACCAGTGTGTGAAAGACGTATATATATTTGTGGTGTCTCCAAATTTTCTGAATGTGTTATAGAAAAATTAATACTAGGGGTTATAATGGTTTAGTTGAAAAACTATTAAAAAAGGATATTAAAATTCAAATGATTTTCTACTCCCTTCATGGAGATCAAAATCTTCGCTATTTTCTACTCCTGTTTCGAGATTAAAATCTGCATAATTTTCTGTTCATTCTTTGAGATTAAAGTATTCGTGACTTTCTAAATATTTGCCGGAGATTAAAGTCTAAGTGACTTTCTACTAATTTTGGTGATTAAACTCTTAGTGATTTTCTACTCTAATTTATTACTCGATTTAAAGATTAAAAATTTTACTATTCATTAGATCTGGTTGTGTAAGATATTACTCAGTTTGAAGATTAAAAACTTCGCCTTTTATTAATTCTGGTTCTATCGTGACACAAACAACAACTCGTGTGTGTCACGATCCAAAATCCCATCTCAGGCCGTGATGGCGCCTAGCCATATTTGCCAAGCTAGCCAACTCACATTCAACAGTATAAGGTTCAGTTTTCTTTAATTAATAGAGTTGTATCATGATAAAAGTAGTAATAAGCTCAAAACAGTAAAATATCTGATACAAGTATAACGTAGCTTATACACGACCAAAATAATATAACCCCTAAGACCTAGGAGACACAAGTACACGAGCAACTACTGAATAATTACCGATCTGAATATATGATCATAACTAAATGTGAGAAAGAAAATAAAGAGGAGATAAATAGGGGGAGGGGGGGGGAGGACTCCATGTGCTGCCAATCAAAACAGTATGGCAGCTCACCACGAAGTCTCACATAGCACACTCCTACTTGGATCAAAGGGTACCGCAATACCAGCCTCAGAGACTGCACAAAAATATGCAGAAGCATAGTATGAATACACCATAATGTACCAAGTAAGTATCAAGTCTAACCTCGAAAAAGTAGTGGTGAGGCTAGATGTATCTGAATATTTACGACATAGAAACAATAACAAGTCTGGAGCTGGGACAGTAAATGTACTCATGATTAACAAGTAGCAAGATATATACCAATCGAAAGACCTAATGCATGCCTTTTCATGTCAACATATAATCATAACGGTGCTCAAGTATGGCAAGTAAGGCTGACATGTTTCAATCAATGGAGTCGAAGCTCCCAACTAGTATGTATACATGGCATGCACCAGTTTAGCATTTAAAGGAATGCCTCTAAATAAATTGACAATATGAATGCATACTCAAACCGGTACAAGATCCATGTAACCCGATACAAAATTCATGTATCTCGATATAAAATTCATGTACCACAATAACCCAATACAAAATTCATGTATTGATCCGTTACAAAATCCATGTACCGGCCACACTCATAGGGTCCAAAGTAACATGGGTAATCACCTATCTCCAGAGGGACGATACCAAATCCAAGCGCATGGAGGAGCATAATAGCATTCCTCATAAATCGGATATCCGCTTATCATGTCCTGTGCCATAACTGTATCTCAATCGCATGATCTTACCTTTCATGCCAAAATCTCAGTCCATATCAAGTATTATATATTATAATGACCCGACCGGTTGTTTATGTATTTTCCGTTATCTCCTTTTATGCTTCACACATGTGTATTTATGATTTTATGACTTGCGAAGTTGATTAGTTTTGATCCGAAAAGGTTTTGGGTTGATTTGGACCCTTTGGTTTATGGCTTAGAAGCCTAGGTTGAGGATGTTGATCAAAGTTTGACTTTTATAAAAATGACCCCGAAATAGTATGTTGAAGGCTTCGATAGGTTCGTATCGTGATTTTGGACTTAGGCGTATGCCCGGAATCGAATTTGGATGTCCCTAGGTTGATTTGACTTGTTTTACCGTAAGTTGGCAATTTGAGGTTTAGAAGGCTTTTCAAGTTTGATCGTATGTTGACTTTTTGGCTATCATGTTTGAAATTTATTTTTGGGACTTGGAATAGGTCCGTTTTGCTATTTGGAACTTACATGCAAAGTTTGGTATCAATCGGAGTTGGTTTGATAGGATTCAGACGCTTAGTTGCAACTCTAGATGTTCTTGAACTTTATTTTTGAAATTCATGTGTTTGACGTCCGATTCCTAGTTTTAGATGTTATTATTGTATTATGATCGCAAGAGCGAGTTTGCATGATATTTTTAGAGTTGTGTAAATATTTGGTTTAGAGCCCCGAGGGCTCGGGTAACTTTCGGACATGCTTCGGAATGGTTTCGAACTGAAACTGGACTGCTGGTGTGCTGATGCCTCAGGTGTCGCAATTGCGAACACCAGCATCACAATTATGATCTTAGCAGGGAATTCTTAGGTTTCGCAATTACGATACTTGGATCGCAATTGTGAAGAGGGTCTGGAATAAGTTAGGCGTGCATTTGCAACAAAAGTGTCGCATATACGATAAGGACAGGCTTCGCAAATGCGAAGCCAATGTCGCATTTGCGAACTCCTAAGCTGTCAGTAGCCGTATTTGTGAGATTTGCTTCGCAATTGCGAACCCAGTGTCGCAATTGCGACATCTGCAACTGAATAAAAGGGCTGGGAGTCGAGATTTCATCTCATTTTCTCTCATTTTAGAACCCTAGACTCGGTATGAGCCGATTTGGAGAGGAGATTTTCATCAAAAATCATTGGGTAAGTGATTCTACTCAATTTACAATTATATTCCATGATTATATACTATATTTAATACCAATTTAAGAGAATCAAAGAGGAAATTTGGGGATTTTTGTCATAGTTTTAAAAAATTTAAATATTGGATTTTGAGAGTCGATTTGGACTCGGATTTGAAAATAAAATACATATCTGGACTCGTGGGGTTATGGGTAATTAGAATCTACCTTTGGATCCGGATTTTGACTGGCGAGCCTGGGGTTGATTTTTGGGGAATTGTGTAAAGATCGTAGCTTTATCTATTGTAATTGGCTTATTTTGCATTATTTGATGATATTAAGTCATTTTTGGTTAGATTTGAACCGTGTGGAGGCAAATTTTAGGGGAAAAGCTATTTTCTATTACACCCCGAGATTTTTTGCTACTTTAGTTATTCTACACGTGACATACCAAGTATGATTTAAAAGGATTTGACGTGTTTAGAAATTTATTTTACATGCCATATATATTGTACGTCAATCATACGTTATGCATTTAAGCCCACATGGTGTATTAGAAAAGTCCGCTTGAGTTGCCGCAATTTCGGTTAAGATATGGCTTGTAACTAGATCACTTTGCGACCGGCTTTTCTCTTATCATATGGAGCCTTTTGGGGTTAAATTATATATGAATCGAAGGTCTATGTATGTAGTTTCCATTGCTTCAGACCGTACATTAATGCGATGTCAGAGAAAAAAGTTATGAGCGTACGAAGTAGGACTACCAACACGTCACTAGAGTATTACGGCAAAAGCAGGCAGGTTACTAGGCCAACTTATAGGCCAGTCTTCTCCCAATCTATAAGGAATTTGAGGAAAATACAACAGTAGTAAAAGTAAAGGAAGGTGACTCCGAGGCCTACGGACGCCGAGCAGGCATACCTTGAAGTCTCCACAAAGCAGCTAACAGACGATCACTAACGTCCGGCACAAGCAGACGTACCTGGATCTGCACAAAAAGATGTGTAGAAGCGTAGTATGAGTACACTACTATGTTATCTAGTAAGTGTCAAGCCTAACCTCTGTAGAGAAATGACGAAGTCAGGTCAAGACATCTACTAGAATATAATAAGCAGAATGAAAACTTGATAACAAGAAGTAGTGGAAAGCGGAAAAATATGTAATATAAAACAAATCAATAACGCAGGCTAATGAAAGGGTTGTAAGCATAAAATTAACATAAATGAAACAATTGAAAAGTACCACAATGATCATATACTGAGAACAACTGATAGAACAAGAAAGATCAAAACAACAAGAAGTATTCCCAGAAAATAACTCTTTGCAACAAGAATAAGCAACAAGAATCACAACGAGGTACCGCCTCGTGTTATTCCAATTTCTACCAAAGTCAACTCCCGGTCAAACCTATGAACCTTCCAAGCCTTCAAATTTTCAGCTTTCGCTAGGACCAAATCAACCTAAGAACCTCCAAATCCAAATACAGACATACGCCTAAGTCCAAAATCACCATACAAACCTATTGGAACCATCATAAAATCATTCCGAGGTTGTTTACTCAAAAGTCAAATCTCAGTCGACTCTTATAACTTAAGCTTCTAACCTTGGAACTAAGTATTCTAATTCACTCCAAACCTTCCCTAAAACCAAACCAACCATTTCCATAAGTCAAAAATTAACAAAAAAGCATACGGGAAGCATCGAATCGGGGAATAGGTCTCAAATACACAAAACGATCTGTCGAGTCATTACATTCTCCCCCTTTTAATCAAATGTTCGTCCTTGAACGAGTTTAGAAACATACCTGGAGTGCCAAAAAGATATGGATATCTACTCCACATATCATGCTCTGCAAGTCGCCTCCTCGGCCGGTTGGCCTCTCCGTTGAACCTTTACCGATGCAATATCCTTCGACCTCAGCTTCCCAACCTGCTTGTCCAATATGGCCACTGGTTCCTCCTCATATGCCAAGTTCTCGTCCAACTACACTGAACTGAAATCTAGCACATGTGATTGATCCTCATGATACTTCCGGAGCATCGAACATGAACAAAGGATGAACTCCTGACAAGCTGGGTGGAAAAGCAAGTATGTAAGCCACCTTACCCACTCTCTCCAAAACCTCAAATGGACCAATGTACCGGGGCTCAAATTTCCCTGAACCTCACCATGATTTTAATAGGCAAAACTTTGAGAAAAAATCTCTCACCCTCCATGAAAGCTACATCGCGAACCCTCCTATCAACGTAATTCTTCTGCCTGAACTACGCCGTACGAAGCCACTCATGAACCAATTTCACTTTCTCCAAAGCATCACGAACTAGATCAGTGCCCAACAACCTAGCCTCCCCAGGCTCAAACCAACCAACAAGAGAACAACATTGCCTCTCTTATAAGGCCTCATACGGTGCCATCTGGATACTCGACTAGTAGCTTTTGTTGTAGGCGAACTCTGCTAACAGTAGAAGTTGATCCCACTTGCCTTCGAAATCAAGGACGTAAGCCCTCAGCATTTCCTCCAAGATCTGAATGGTAAGCTCGGACTATCCTGTGACGACCCAAATCGGAGGGTCGTGAGGTGCAATCGGGCCTTACTTGACGAGCACTAATGTACATATCCTTAACCATACTATCTGTTGCACCCTATTTTGCATAAGACAAAACAAACTACAACTTATAATACTCTACAAGGTTATTCAAGTTTAGAGTCGTCACCTAGTATTTATGGTATACTAGGACACCTATACTACACTATATAATGCACATTTGATTATGGTCTGCGAAACCGTTGAGATCCTAGGTAAGGGTTCAAGTTATCTCGAGGGGAAGGTATTAGGCATCCCTCAAGATTTACAAAACGTGGTTCCGGCGGACTCGATCAAATAAGAGAGGGAAGGTTCAAAAGAATGGTTAATTTGAATATTTACAAAGAATTATGAAGAGTGATTTGAAAAGATTGTCCCAACATGAGTGTCACACAGTAAAATATAAGTATCTATGTGTAACACAATATGCGTGAAGAATGTGGATGAAGCACATGAAAATTATGTTTTCCATGATTTAATATGTACACGGTAGAAACCGAGCTCGCCTATTGCATAATAGACCGGGATGAAACAGAATGGATAGAAGATCGGCCCTGGATTCCATCAAATCTAAGCACGAGGTTGGAACATGTGTCTTCAAGATTATCGAGTCCGTAACCCCGGAACTGACCCCCCCCCCC